>JADLZL010000949.1:0-28551 GCA_015844335.1 Chrysopogon serrulatus
TTGGGATGGGCTCGCCGGACCTGAGGTCGGGCTCGGGAACGCCCAAGCCCGGTGTTGTTGAGGCGGAGGAGCTGGATCTACCAGGTTCAAGGGCGAACAACAGCCGCGTGACCAGTAGTGGATCCAGCTCCTCACGCTGGGTCAAAGGGGAAGACGAAGCCGAGGGATGAAGAGTATTGAAGGATGAATATGGGTGGGGGAGATGGGATTCGATGGCAATGGGGCGGGCTGGTCGGGCCGGGTGGTGTGTCCGCGGACCCGCCTCGAAACCCGAAATCAGCCGAGCTGGGTTTTTTCTTTGTGACGCCGCCGGAGGTGTGGTAGCCACCTGCCAGCTCCACGCCGAGGAATAGCTGGTCGCCGCTTGCCGAGGGACGCGCCGTCGCCTTGCCGCTACCGCCACTTGCGACCCTTCGCTAAGCGCAGCTGCAGGTCGAGGTCTGAGTATCGAGCTGCCGCGCCGGGTGGATCTACTCGCCGCCGCATGGGAGGGGGCGGTGGGCGGAGGAGCCGGGCTGCTGTCTTCTTTGGGGCGATGGGTGCTAGCGCCTGGCCGCGTGGGGGAGTAGTAGCCGAGGACGGGAGGAAGCAATGTGAGAGACCTGGTCTTTTTCTTAAACGAAAAGACCCCTCTTTAGTTGACACATGGCATGTGTACCAAACTTGAAGCAATAAATGAGTCACTAACTTCAGTTGCATTTATTGACGCCCGTTAGAAAGCATCGTTTCTTGCCGTCAGGAGTTTCGGACGTCTTCCGGAGGAAGACACCGATACAAGTGTTATTTACTTCCACCGAAGCTTCATCCGCCACATTTTTACATGTTCCTTACATAGTCCTGCTATCCACAGTGGTGCCAAGAGATCAAGAAGAAAAAGAAAGCAGACATTTGAGCTAGCGCTCAGGAGCTTCTCCCCCTTCCTGCTAACGGCATGTTCCCAGATTTGTCTTCCGCCTCCATATTGCAGCCGACTGTTCCAGGTGATGTGGGCGAGAACTCTTCCCCCAACTTTGAAGATGGTGATGGAGATTTCAGCTCCGCAACGAGGAATCCGAACAAATAGCTGCAGCAGATTTAGAGGTCAGTGAGACATTTCTGTACCCCATTGATTCATAACAAATTTACTATTTATCAAGGACAGCTTCAGTACAAGTAAACTGAAATGGGGCAATATGTTTTGTTGTACGTAGGATAATAACCAAACTTTGTCAGCTGAATTTGTGCCAAAGGTTGGCATGACCTTTACTTCAGAGGAAGATGCATATATGTTTTATAATGCATATGCTAGAAAAGTTGGATTCAGTATCAAGAAATGCCACACAAAACATAGAGCAGATGGCACATTATCTTCAAAGTACTTTATTTGCAGCAATGAAGGTCAAAAGAAACACGAATCTAAAATATCAACCAAAGAAAGAACGTGCTTCAACTAGGACATGTTGCAATGCTCGCTCAGTTCTACATTTCTCGAGAAGGGATTTGGATGATCCGTAAAAGTCATTCTCTCTCACAATCATAGCTTTGTAAGCCCAGACAAGACACATATGCTTAGATCGCAGCGGCGTATGACAAAAGCAGATGAGCATATCATTAGCAAAATGCGCCAAGCTGGAATTAAGACAATTGAAATATATGAATTTTTTCAACGATGGTCGTGGAGTTGAGAATGTGCATTTCTTGAAAATGGATTGCAATAACTTCATTGGTCGCGAAGCGTAAAAGATACTTGGAAGCCCAAGATGCACAAACAATATTGGAATATTTAGAGAATAAGCAAGTTGAAGATCCTTCTTTCTATTATGCTGTTCAATTAAACAAAGAGGATGGACAAATATGAAATTTCTTTTTGGGCGTATGGTCGGGCCATTGCAGATTATGCTTGCTTTGGGGATGTCATGTGCGTCGACACCACATTTCGCACAAAATAAACCTGAAATGCCTTTTGCTCCTATTCTTGGAACAAATCATCATAGGCAAACTATTATTTTTGGAGCTGCACTATTGTTTGATGAAAGTCTTTGAGTCATTGTAACACCCCGGTGTTACGTTAAGCAAAACCTGCCATGTCATCATCATCATTGCATGAGCATTCATGATTAGAAAACCCTAATTCAAACAATTAAAATGAGTTTACGATTCTAGGGTGTTGTTTGAGCTCCTTTGTATTACATGTGCTTATGTTTATAATTTGAATCCCGCTCACATGTTTGATTTCTTAAATAAAACCAATCAATTAAAATCAACCGTGATGTTTGCAAGTGCTTGGCTAACCCCGACTTTCACCTTAAACAAGTTTTCTAAATCAAATGAGGTGCAAGAGAGAACCAAGTTTGAAATTGGCATTCAAATCCCAAACCCTAGCATGAAGGCTAAGTGTTGGATTTTGAATATCACTTTCAAATTTGGTGAGCTAACCATAATTAATTTTGTAAATAAAAGTTGCTAACCAATGGCATTATTTCAAAGTATGAACTTTGTACTTTGAAAGTGTACTATTGGTTGGGTTTGAAAAGTGCCACATCATCATAATTTATTTGCCCAAAGTTTCAATTTGAAAAACTTTCAAAAAAGGGAGATTTTTCAATGTGTTTTTGCCCCTTTACAATTTCACCCCAAAATGTTCAAAATTTGGGAAAACTTCCAAAATACAGTTTGTGCATCTCTTTGAGCTCTACAACTTTGGTATACAAAGTTTTTCAAGTTTTTGAATAAAATTTGGATTAATTTCAAAAGAAATTTGAATTTCAAATTGTCCCCTTTTGAGTTTTAAACTACAATTCAAAAATTATTGGGTTTCATGAAAAACTTCCTAAATGAAAGTTATAGATCTTGAGAAATGGAACAACTTTTATTTTTGGAGATTTTCATCTTTTATTCAAATTTTAAAAGTAATTTTGAATTTCTTCGGGTAAGGGTTTACCCCTTTTCAAATTTGAATTTTAAATTCAAAAACTAATCAGAATCTGATCAAGCACCTTAAATGAAAGTTGTAGAGCAGGAAAAGTTGCACACTTGATATTTTGGGAGTTTTTACTGTTCAGTTCAATTTTTGGAACTAATTTTTTAAAATGGAAAGGTGAGGTGTCTCGGTGCTACAGTGATTGCACAGGGGGGTGGCATGGCCGCCGGTGTTCTTGCCGGTCGCCGTGGCCTTCTCGCGTCGTCGCCCGGTTTTCACGCTGCCAACCAGCTCAACGTCGTCATGGAGCTTCCTTCCACCTGTCCCGCCCGGTGCTCACCCTATATAAACGTGCGGCGGCCGGCGTCACCTTCTTTTTTTTCCTTTTCATCGCCGCGGCCGGTTCTCCTTCCTCTGTAAAATTCACACACCACACAATGCCACTGTCCAATTGCTCTAGCAAGCAAGTTCGCAGCTTTGTTGCGACTCCAGAGAATCAAGTTGCGACCCTTGACACCGTCGGCATCGTCCAAACATCATCATCTTCCCGTCTCGGCCGCCGTCTGCGCCGCCCACTCCGTGAGCCTTGCTCTCTAACCCAAGCCGCCAGAGCCATGTTCGGGGGTGCGTTGAGTCCGTGTTGCGTTGATGTTCGCGTTGGAGTGTTCGGTTTCGTCAACGGTGCTTGGAGAGCTTCGGTCGCCGTGAGCTGCGCTCCGACGAGCCGCCGGTGTAGTCGAAGCTGCGGGGTTTCGGAGATCAAGCAAGGTCGAAGTAGCTTGTTGGGTGCGTTAGGACAGGAGTCTGCCGGTGAAGTTGGTTTCGTCGGAGCACTAACCGGTGGCAAGAACGTAGACGATTGCCGCCGGTGTTACCTGTTCCGGCGGGGAGAAAAGGAGGAAGGAAGGGCTGACAGCGGGGCCCGTCGACCAGAGAGAGAGAGAGAGAGCGGTAGCGTGCCGCTCGCGACGCCGGCTGGGCCGGGCCGTATCGCTGGCGCGTATCTTGGAAGCGCGCGTGGGCCAACTGGGCCGCGCGTTGTGCGAAGCAGGCCGTGGGCCGCACAATAAGCCAGCGGGGAAAAAGAAAAATGGTTTCCTTTTTTCTATTTTAATTTCCAAGCACTACTTTTCATCTTTTTTGTTGTATTTTATTTTGGGCAGATAAAAATGTAATAAAAATATGTGAGTGCTCTCCATAATATGCTCTGTCCATGAAAAATGCTAACTTATGGTTTTCAGTAAGTTTTAGTTATAATTAAAATTGCTCCTTTAATTAATAAATGCAACTTTCATGATTTTTAATAATTAAAATATAACTCCAAAAAATTATGAAATTTATTTTGTGTGCTAATTAGATGGTAATGAGCTTAATTATGAAGTTTGGTTAAGTTTTGATTAAGTTTTGTATTAAGCTTAATTAATCCCTTTTTAATTAATGTTTAATTAGTTAATTCTTTGATTAATTAGGGTTTAATTAATCTCCAATTAGTAAGTTAATTAGTGGCTTTCAACGACTGTAAAAATGGTCAATAAATTAGTAATCACCTCTAATCACCATTAGTGTTGCTTGATTTTGGGATTGAGTGATGACCCTAGGTCATTAACCCTAATGACCTTCGGCATTTCATGTTGATTGTGTGTCGCTAGTCCGTCGTCGTTGACGTTAGTTATACCTTCCTAGAGTGAGGTTACCGTGAAGGAAAGTTGTACTCAAGATTGGTTAACGTTTGATGCATCGCTGTCGCATGATCATTCATTTACTGCATTATAATCATGCATCTCTGTCGTGTAGCTACCGGACCTGAGGAAGGGGTTGATCCAACCCCTGTTCTTGAAGAAGGTGTTCTTTGTGAAGAGACTGGTTCTGGTTCTGGTGATTGGTTCTCTGGTCCTCACTTCACCGAGCCCCAAGGCAAGCCCCGGATGCATTTAAACCCTGCCTTGTATTTCGAAAAGTTTTTATGATTTCATGTGATGATACTGCATTAGGTGTAGGAGTTGTGTGTTACCCTACTTGATGCATTTACCATACCTTGATATATTATCCTGGATACCTGTTTTGATTTCAAAATGCTTAGTATGCGCTTAGTCTTGCTACTAGTGTAGGGTTTTGATAAACTGTTTACAAAGGTGTGATCACAATGATCCCCGATGGGAATTTTATGAAAACTTGATGTTGCTTGTCGCCT
Source organism: Chrysopogon serrulatus (assembly GCA_015844335.1). Lineage (NCBI taxonomy): Eukaryota > Viridiplantae > Streptophyta > Magnoliopsida > Poales > Poaceae > Chrysopogon > Chrysopogon serrulatus. The sequence continues at coordinate 5,091 of JADLZL010000949.1, forward strand.
ACCTCTCACCTTGGCCGGGGTCAGGGTACGCGCAAGAACATGATGATGAATAAATCTAGACGCCGGTGGAGTGACTTGCATCAGGAGGGGCTACTGCCCTGGTGTAGTGTCGTCCACTTGTGTCGGTTAAGCACCGTTCGTTGTTTGGCCCTTGGATCATGAGGTTATTGGATAGTACTAGTCGCATGCTAATGGCGGTAAACTCCACTTGGACTATCTTTTACTAGAACGGACAAGTAGCGTGTGCCCATTCTACGATGCGCATCCGAAGTGACCGAGCGGCCGTAGTGAGGTGGTGTACTGTACCTCCGCTACGGTAGGGAGAAAACCGGCGTGAGTTGATGTATGTACGATGTTGGTCCTGCATACATCGTGCGGCTAGAAGCCCCAACTGGGTATATAAAGCGATTCGAATCGTCGTGGTGCTCCACGATATGGGAGCCGTGATCCTCGCACCAAAGATCGTAGTAATAATGGAAGTTGATGATGGAAAGTTTTGAACCGATACTTGGTTGACAAGTGATTGATGTAGTAAAGTAAGGACTGGCTTAGTCTCTTTTTGCAAAGGTGTCATTTGATCTTGCTAAAGCCTCACCTTGATTCCTATTAGCCAGCATTCCTGAGTCTTCTCCCCACTTTTTGGTCGGGTAAGTCTTGCGGAGTACTTTTTGTACTCAGGGTTTGTTTAACCCCTGTTGCAGGTGAACCGCATGGGCAAGCGTGCTACGGCCCTTGCTGCATGACGGTTGTTGAAGAAGTGTCTGAGGAAGAGTGAATTGAGTGGCCTCTGGGCAGGGCACCTTTTGTTGAGTGAGTGTAATAAAGTATATAATGATACTTCCGCTGGGTTGTAATAATAATACTCTGGTTTGTATAAGTTTTACAAAATGTTTGTAAATTAAGTTATTGTAAGTCTTCCGCTACTCTGGTATTTTGTATGAAAACTGTTGTAATACTGTGATGTATCTGTAAGTATCGATCCTGGAGTGATTGTGGTTTATCGGGGATCCACCCGACGGAACATTCTAGGTTATATGGTGTATAAGCATGGTTGACTGAAGTCTTAGGGACAAGGTCAGTGCTTGTGGGTCATATGATTTAGAAGGTTCTGCCACAGAGGGTATCAGAGCGGTACTTACAAAGATACTCACAGTGTTACCTTTTAAAAATTTCAAAATGCTTTGGATCCAAAAGTTAAATGGGTTTTTAGTCCAAATTGCTTCTGCTCCGTCTTAATTCTTTCTTATAGTCTTGATAGGTGCTATTTAAAAGAGGGTCTTAAGCGGAGTATCATGTGTTTTTCTTTGGCCCTATATTACTAAAAAGTATGCTTATGTTAGTTTAAAAAGTTTTCGCTCGATCCGTAGGTTCGATCATGCATCATATTTAATTCACATGTTTAAAATTTTATTCTCGAAACAAAGTGGTTGGGCTAAGTAAAATCAAACCTGTTCTTGCTGACTCTAAGGTTCCCTATCTTATAGACTCTATCTTTACTTACTACAGGATGGCACGCACTAAGCAGACTGCCCGTAAGATGACCGGACCAAAGGGAGTACCGCGTCACCAGATGGCGCCGCGTAGCCACGATGCTGAGGCAGGACCTAGCGAGCCGCAGCTTGGGAAGAAGATAACCAAAAGGCGTAAGATAGCCGAAGTTGGTCTGCTGAACTAGCTATCGTTACCAAAGATCATTGCAAGTCAACAATTGAAAACATCAAGCTGAAGTCTGAGATAGAGAATCTGCAGGAGCAAGAGCAGAAGGATATCAAGTCCATCCACGAGTATCAGCGGAAAATTGCGCAACTTGAGCAGGAACTAGAAGCCACAAGGAACCAAAGGAATGATGGGTACGATGCTATTGAGGAGCTGCAGGCTCAGGTGGAGGATCTTGAAGCATATACAGCTGCTTTACACGAGGAGATCCATCATCAGCATCATCTCCACGATCCAGTGTACCAAAGAAGTAGTAGTCGGGACGACTTGGGATCGGTGGAGTCACCAGAGGTGTACCCGACCCCAACCAAGGAGTCCGGCGTATGAGTCATTGCGGACAATGAGTCCGACCAGATGAGGAATCGACATCCGAGCTCCCCCGAGAGAGAGAGAGATGTAATATATGTTAAATAGTCAACCTGGGGTGTCCGGCCTATGGGCGGACTTGTAAAATAAATAAGTGAACCTTTGTATGACTGGCTTGTACTGTTGCTTTCAATTTTAATAAATCCTGCTTGTGAATAAATCCGATCTGGTTTATAACAGATGTCTGGTTCTTCACAAGAGAAGGGAGAGGTCCCTCAGGCACCACAAGCACCACCGTCCTTGGCTGAAGCTGTGGCAGCTTTAGTCCACGCCACCACTGAGAATGCCCGTATGCTACGGGAGATAAGTCGCCAGAATCGAATGCACCACGTGAAAATCGTGGTCGCCGTAATCACGACGAAATCACATATGCGACTTCACCGATACTCGTCCGCCGGTGTTCACTGTGAGCCGAGGAGCCCCTAGAAGCTAATGATTGGCTTCGCATTATAGATCTGAAGTTTGATCTACTGGAAGGTTGTCCAGACTTGATGAAACCCAAGTTTGCCGCCCAGCAGCTGAGAGGCCCTGCATCTGCATGGTGGGCGAATTTCCTTGCACGGCAGCCAGCCGACCAGCCAATCACCTGGACCGTGTTCAAAGATGCATTCCGTCAGCATTTTATACCTGACGGAGTAATGCAAGCTAAGTTAGAAGAGTTTTTAGCCCCGAAACAAGGTGGACAATCGGTGGTGCAAGACGTGAACTCCTTTAGCCACCTCTCACAAAGATGCACCGTAACATGTGGATACCGATATAAAGAAGAAGAAGTGCTTCCTCGGGGGGTTTAAAGGGAGATATCAAAACCCACCTTACCTCAAACCCCAATGCCACTTTCTACGAGGCAGTGGATATAGCCATTGCCTATGAGAAATCCCCTGTCGGAGCAAAAAGAGTGAGGAGCGACGTGCTTTCTCTCGACTATCCGGGCGGAATCCGTAAACGCCGTAAAGTTATCTATCATCCCACCCAAAGACTATCGCCCACCATTTCGTTATCCACAACAACCGCAAAATCCTCAACCCTATCGCTACCCACCACAAAGAAGAACAAGCTCCGAGGCAACAGTGTACCCTCGCCCGCCTGCCGCAACCTATCCCCGGCAGCCCGAACACCAGTGGTGTTCGAAACCCAACTCCACCCGCCTCCACAAAATACTTCTACTGGTTTCGGCCCGTGTTTCAATTGTGATCAAGTCGGGCATCCAGATCGAAACCTGTCCCTACCCCAAAAGGAATGCTTCCCAATTTCAGCAAGGGTCCGGCGGTCAACAGCCCCAGAGTCAAGGCGGGGGTGTTCCACGGGCGTGTCCCGAAGGCTAATGCCGGGAAGAAGATCGGGCGCGTCTATCAAGTCGGTCGGGGAACGTTCTTGAAGGAGAACCCGTGTTGATGGGTATGTTCCCCGTTGCCAGTCACCCCGCACTTACATTATTTGATTCTCGTGCATCTCATACATTTATCAACCGCACCTTTGTTACCAAGCATGAAATTCCCATAAGAGAAATTAAAGATGAGTTTATGGTGCAATCACCGGGAGGGCGTATGTGTACACGGGAAGTAGTCTCTCAGATTCCTATATCTCTTGGTGGGTATTTATATCCCACGGATCTGATAGTATTGAAGGATCAAAATATAGATGTGATCCTCGGAATGAACTGGTTACGCCAGTATGGCGCTGTGATAGATACTCTGAATAGAAATGTCAAGCTGTTGCTACCCGATAACCAGTCCCCACTCCTTATCCAATTTCCGATTCCCAAGAAAGCGGTTACCACCGCTAATGCAACCTCAGTTCCAGCACTTCAAGATATCCCCAGTAGTCCGTGAGTTTCCGGATGTGTTCCCCGATGATTTGCCTGGGCTACCACCGGAAAGAGATGTTGAATTTGTGATTGAATTGAAGCCTGCATCGCACCAAAGATCCCGAAGAGCTTATAGGATGCCCCCAAAAGAGTTAGCTGAATTGAAAACTCAATTGAAAGAACTGTTGGATAAAGGTTTTATCCGACCTAGTTCATCACCGTGGGGTTGTCCTGCAATCTTTGTGAAGAAGAAAGATCAAACTCGAGAATGTGTGTGGACTATCGTCCATTAAACGAGGTGACCATCAAAAATAAATATCCTCTTCCTCGTATCGATCTTCTCTTTGATCAACTTGCGGGAGCCAAGGTGTTCTCCAAGATTGATCTTAGATCTGGCTACCACCAAATACGTATACGGCCGGAAGATATTCCGAAAACCGCCTTTACCACCAGATACGGCCTATACGAATATCTAGTCATGTCATTTGGGCTTACTAATGCTCCAGCCCATTTCATGTATCTGATGAACTCGGTGTTTATGCCCGAGCTCGATCGTTTTGTCGTAGTGTTCATCGACGACATTCTTATATATTCCAAAAATAAAGAAGAGCATGCGGAGCATCTCCGTATTGTTCTGTCTCGTCTCCGAGAGCATCAGCTTTATGCTAAATTTAGTAAGTGTGAGTTTTGGCTTAGTGAAGTCAAATTCCTTGGGCATGTCTTATCGGCCGAGGGTGTTGCAGTTGATCCCAGCAAAATCCAAGATATTCTTAATTGGAAACCACCCACCACCGTTCATCAAGTTCGTAGCTTCCTTGGAATGGCGGGATATTACCGTCGTTTTCGTCCTCGATTTCTCCAAATTAGCCAAACCAATCACCGAACTCCTCAAGAATCAAACCAAATTCCGATGGTCATTTGAATGTGAGCAAGCTTTCCATAAGTTAAAAGATCTTCTAACCACTGCCCCAATCCTTGCTCAGCCAGATATTGAAAAGCCATTCGATGTGTATTGTGATGCGGCCCGCATCGGCATCGGATGTGTGTTAATGCAAGAGGGCAAAGTTATTGCTTATGCTTCAAGGCGCTTGAAGCGACATGAAGAGCATTATCCAACTCATGATCTTGAGTTAGCCGCATTGTGCATGCTCTGAAAATATGGAGGCATTATTTGTTGGGCAACAAATGTCATATTTATAGTGATCATAAAAGTTTGAAGTATATCTTCACACGCGATGCGAGTTGAATATGAGGCAAGCGAAGGTGGCTCGAATTAATCAAAGATTATGATCTTGAAGTCCATTATCATCCTGGCAAAGCCAATGTGGTTGCGGATGCTCTCAGTCGAAAGAGTCAGTGCAACTGTCTTGCTGTCACTCCAGTAAATCTGAGTCTATGTCAAGAATTAGAGAGATTAAATATTGATATAATTTCTCAGGGTACTCTGAATGATATCACAGTACATTCTTCTATTCAAGAGAAAATTATTGCAGCTCAGCGAGAAAGTAAAGGCCTCAAGCATATTAGAGAGAAAGTCAGATCAGGGCAAGCGTCTTGTTTCCGCCTTGATGAAGATAATGTGTTATGGTTCAAAAATCGTTTAGTTGTTCCAAAAGTCCCTGAGCTCCGGCAGTTGATTCTTGATGAAGCTCACCTAACCAGATTCTCGATTCACCCATGTAGCAATAAGATGTATCATGACCTGAGGCGTAGATTCCAGTGGACTAAAATGAAAATCGAGGTAGCTCGATATGTTGCGAAATGTGACACTTGTCAGAGAGTCAAAGCCATTCATCTGAAGACCGCTGGGATGTTACAGCCTTTACCAATTCCCGCCTGGAAGTGGGAAGATATTAGCATGGACTTTATCGTTGGTTTACCTAGAACTGCCAGAGGGTATGATTCTATATGGGTTATTGTGGATCGATTAACTAAGTCGGCCCATTTTATCCCAGTGAAGAATGTTTACCGAGCACCTCAATATGCTCAATTATATATAGATCGAATTATGTGTTTGCACGGGGTACCCAAGTCTATTGTTACGATAGAGGTACACGTTTATTGCTCGATTCCGCGAAATTCCATGAGACCTTGGGTACTAATTTATTATACAAGATCGCTTACCATCCGCAAAACCGGAGGGGCAGATCGAAAAGAGTAAATCAAATCCTTGAAGATATGTTAAGATCTTGTGTATTGACATATTCCTCAGCTTGGGATGAATGTTTGCCATTAGCAGAATTTGCTTATAATAACAGTTATCAAGAGAGTCTTAAAATGGCGCCATTTGAAGCTTTATATGGCCGCCGATGTCGTACTCCACTTAATTGGTCCGAACCGGGGAGAAAGACAGTTCTATGGAGTTGATTTAGTTAAAGAAACCGAAGATAAGATCAGACAAATTCAAGCAAACTCGAGAAAAGCTCAATCTCGACAGAAAAGCTATGCGATCGTCATCGGCGACCCTTGGCATTTAAGGTTGAGACTTTGTATACTGAAGGTATCCCCCATAAAGGGTGTGGATCGTTTTGGGGTCAAAGGAAAGTTGGCGCCTCGATATATTGGTCCATTTCAAATTATTGAACAAGGTGGCAAGGTTGCATATCTACTGGATCTACCCGAACAGCTTGTCTCGGTGCACAATGTGTTCCATGTATCTCAATTGAAAAGTGTTTGCGAGTGCCCGACAAGGTTGTTGACATTGAAGGTGTCACACTGGAGCCTGATTTGACATGTGCCGAGTATCCAGTCAGGATTCTTGATCGAAAAGATCGGGTTACACGCAGACATATAAAGAAGTTTTATAAAGTTCAAGTGGGATCAGCACTCGAGGATGAAGCCACTTGGGAATCTGAGGAATTTTTGAATGAGCACTTTTCGGAGTTTCTTTTTCTTCTTTCTCCTAAGTCACGATTCGTTTCTAAGAATTGTGACTTTCCCAAAAACATGAGACTTGTAATATGAACCCTTCTACCTCCCTCATGAAACAATGTAAGATGTGTTTGCTTGACACATTTCCTTTTCCATTACTTAGCCCTAAGCTTTGAATCTCGGGGACGAGATTCCTTTTGGGAATATAATGTAACACCCCCTGTTACGTTAGCAAAAACCCGCCATGTCATCATCATCATTGCATGAGCATTCATGATTAGAAAACCCTAATTCAAACAATTAAAATGAGTTTACGATTCTAGGGTGTTGTTTGAGCTCCTTTGTATTACATGTGCTTATGTTTATAATTTGAATCCTCGCTCACATGTTTGATTTCTTAAATAAAACCAATCAATTAAAATCAACCGTGATGTTTGCAAGTGCTTGGCTAACCTGACTTTCACCTTAAACAAGTTTTCTAAATCAAATGAGGTGCAAGAGAGAACCAAGTTTGAAATTGGCATTCAAATCCCAAACCCTAGCATGAAGGCTAAGTGTTGGATTTTGAATATCACTTTCAAATTTGGTGAGCTAACCATAATTAATTTTGTAAATAAAAGTTGCTAACCAATGGCATTATTTCAAAGTATGAACTTTGTACTTTGAAAGTGTACTATTGGTTGGGTTTGAAAAGTGCCACATCATCATAATTTATTTGCCCAAAGTTTCAATTTGAAAAACTTTCAAAAGGGAGATTTTTCAATGTGTTTTTGCCCCCTTTACAATTTCACCCCAAAATGTTCAAAATTTGGGAAAACTTCCAAAATACAGTTTGTGCATCTCTTTGAGCTCTACAACTTTGGTATACAAAGTTTTTCAAGTTTTTGAATAAAATTTGGATTAATTTCAAAAGAAATTTGAATTTCAAATTGTCCCCTTTTGAGTTTTAAACTACAATTCAAAAATTATTGGGTTTCATGAAAACTTCCTAAATGAAAGTTATAGATCTTGAGAAATGGAACAACTTTTATTTTTGGAGATTTTCATCTTTTATTCAAATTTTAAAAGTAATTTTGAATTTCTTCGGGTAAGGGTTTACCCCTTTTCAAATTTGAATTTTAAATTCAAAAACTAATCAGAATCTGATCAAGCACCTTAAATGAAAGTTGTAGAGCAGGAAAAGTTGCACACTTGATATTTTGGGAGTTTTTACTTGTTCAGTTCAATTTTTGGAACTAATTTTTTAAAATGGAAAGGTGAGGTGTCTCGATTGCTACAAGTGATTGCACAGGGGGTGGCATGGCCGCCGTTGTTCTTGCCGGTCGCCGTGGCCTTCTCGCGTCGTCGCCGGTTTTCACGCCGCCAACCAGCTCAACGTCGTCATGGAGCTTCCTTCCACCGTCCGACCGGTGCTCACCCTATATAAGCGTGCGGCGGCCGGCGTCGCCACTTTTTTTTCCTTTCACTCGCCGCCCACGGCGGTTCTCCTTCCTCTGTAAAATTCACACACCACACAATGCCACTGTCCAATTGCTCTAGCAAGCAAGTTCGCAGCTTTGTTGCGACTCCAGAGAATCAAGTTGCGACCCTTGACACCGTCGGCATCGTCCAAACATCATCATCTTCCCCGTCTCCGGCCGTCTGCCGCCGCCCACTCCGCTGTGAGCCTTGCTCTCTAACCCAAGCCGCTCAGAGCCATGTTCAGGGTGCGTTGAGTCCGTGTTGCGTTGATGTTCGCGTTGGAGTGTTCGGTTTCGTCAACGGTGCTTCGGAGAGCTCGGTCGCCGTGAGCTGCGCTCCGACGAGCCGCCGGTGTAGTCGAGCTGCGGGTTTCAGAGATCAAGCAAGGTCGAGAAGTAGCTTGTTGGGTGCGTTAGGACACGAGGAGTCTGCCGGTGAAGTTGGTTTCGTCGGAGCACTAACCGGTGGCAAGAACGTAGACGATTGCCGCCGGTGTTACTGTTCCGGCGCGGGAGAGAAAGGAGGAAGGAAGGGCTGACAGGCGGGGCCTGCCTGCCGCCCGAGAGACCGCAGGAAGAGTGCAAGACGCCGCGCAGCTGGGCCGGGAGCGTCGCCGGCGTATGCGGCGCTTGGCGCAGTGGGCCAGCTGGGCGCGCGCTGTGCGAAGCCGTGGGCCGCACAGTAAGCCCGCGGGGAAAGAAAAATGGTTTCCTTTTTCTATTTTAATTTCCAAGCACTACTTTTCATCTTTTTGTTGTATTTTATTTTGGGCAGATAAAAATGTAATAAAAATATGTGAGTGCTCTCCATAATATGCTCTGTCCATGAAAAATGCTAACTTATGGTTTTCAGTAAGTTTTAGTTATAATTAAAATTGCTCCTTTAATTAATAAATGCAACTTTCATGATTTTTAATAATTAAAATATAACTCCAAAAATTATGAAATTTATTTTGTGTGCTAATTAGATGGTAATGAGCTTAATTATGAAGTTTGGTTAAGTTTTGATTAAGTTTTGTATTGCTTAATTAATCCCTTTTTAATTAATGTTTAATTAGTTAATTCTTTGATTAATTAGGGTTTAATTAATCTCCAATTAGTAAGTTAATTAGTGGCTTTCAACGACTGTAAAAATGGTCAATAAATTAGTAATCACCTCTAATCACCATTAGTGTTGCTTGATTTTGGGATTGAGTGATGACCCTAGGTCATTAACCCTAATGACCTTCGGCATTTCATGTTGATTGTGTGTCGCTAGTCCGTCGTCGTTGACGTTAGTTATACCTTCCTAGAGTGAGGTTACCGTGAAGGAAAGTTGTACTCAAGATTGGTTAACGTTTGATGCATCATTTGTCGCATGATCATTCATTTACCGCATTATAATCATGCATCTCGTCGTGTAGCTACGGACCGAGGAAGGGGTTGATCCAACCCCTGTTCTTGAAGAAGGTGTTCTTTGTGAAGAGACCGGTTCTGGTTCCGTGATTGGTTCTCTGGTCCTCACTTCACCGAGCCCCCAAGGCAAGCCCCGGATGCATTTAAACCCCGCCTTGTATTGAAAAAGTTTTTATGATTTCATGTGATGATACCGCATTAGGTGTAGGAGTTGTGTGTTACCCTACTTGATGCATTTACCATACCTTGATATATTATCCTGGATACCTGTTTTGATTTCAAAATGCTTAGTATGCGCTTAGTCTTGCTACTAGTGTAGGGTTTTGATAAACTGTTTACAAAGGTGTGATCACAATGATCCCTGATGGGAATTTTATGAAAACTTGATGTTGCTTGTCGCCTACCTCTCACCTTGGCCGGGTCAGGGGTACGCGCAAGAACATGATGATGAATAAATCTAGACGCCGGTGGAGTGACTTGCATCAGGAGGGGCTACTGCCCTGGTGTAGTGTCGTCCACTTGTGTCGGTTAAGCACCGTTCGTTGTTTGGCCCTTGGATCATGAGGTTATTGGATAGTACTAGTCGCATGCTAATGGCGGTAAACTCCACTTGGACTATCTTTTACTAGAACGGACAAGTAGCGTGTGCCCATTCTACGATGCGCACCGCCGAAGTGACCGAGCGGCCGTAGTGAGGTGGTGTACTGTACCTCCGTTCTGGTAGGGAGAAATCCGGGCGTGAGTTGATGTATGTACGATGTTGGTCCTGCATACATCGTGCGGCTAGGAAGCCCCAGCTGGGTATATAAAGCGATTCGAATCGTCGTGTGCTCCACGATATGGGAGCCGTGATCCTCGCACCAGCATCGTAGTAATAATGGAAGTTGATGATGGAAAGTTTTGAATCCGATACTTGGTTGACAAGTGATTGATGTAGTAAAGTAAGGACCGGCTTAGTCTCTTTTTTGCAAAGGTGTCATTTGATCTTGCTAAAGCCTCACCTTGATTCCTATTAGCCAGCATTCCTGAGTCTTCTCCCCACTTTTTGGTCGGGTAAGTCTTGCGGAGTACTTTTTGTACTCAGGGTTTGTTTAACCCCTGTTGCAGGTGAACCGCATGGGCAAGCGTGCTACGGCCCTTGCTGCATGACGGTTGTTGAAGAAGTGTCTGAGGAAGAGTGAATTGAGTGGCCCTGCAGGCGGGGCACCTTTGTTGAGTGAGTGTAATAAAGTATATAATGATACTTCACTGGGTTGTAATAATAATACTGTTTGTATAAGTTTTACAAAATGTTTGTAGAAAATTAAGTTATTGTAAGTCTTCCGCTACTCGGTATTTTGTATGAAAACTGTTGTAATACCGTGATGTATCCGTAAGTATCGATCCCGAGTGATTGTGGTTTATCGGGGATCCACCCGACGGAACATTCTAGGTTATATGGTGTATAAGCATGGTTGACTAAGTCTTAGGGACCAGGGCCGTGCTTGTGGGTCAAATGGTTTAGGAGGTTCCTGCCCCAGTTCTTTTGTTTGGGTTTTTGGAAATTTTTGAAAGCAATGTCTGCAAAGCAACCCGTTACAATTTTTACAGATCAAGTGTGCTGCAATGGAAAAGGCAATTAAGCTTGTTTTTCCAAACTCAAGTCATCGCCTTTGCCTTTGGCACATATACCGTAATGCCGCAAGACACCTCAGCCCAAGTAATTTCAGATAATGAGGATTTTCTGAAGGATTTCAAGCATTGTGTATATGAAGAAAGATCAATAGCACATTGAAGTGGCAAGAGTTACCGGCCACCTATGGCCTTGAACGTAATTCATGGTTGCAAAATTTATATGCACTACGTGAGAATGGGCTACCGTCTACCGCCGTGATTCATTTTGTGCAGACATGACATCCACTCAAAGGAGTGAAGGTATGAATAATGTGTTTAAAAAGAACTTTCCGTAGAAAGCTATCCATTTCGAACTGTTGATAGAATTTGACAAGTGCGCCGCACGCCTTCGTGGAAATGAGTTGTATGAAGATTACAAATCACGGAGTTCAAATCCGATTCTCTGTGTTAGCAACTTACCTTTGTTAAAGGCAGCTGCTGAATCATATACAAGAAAGATGTATGCCATTTTTGAGGAGGAATTCAAAAGGCGGTTTGTTCTTTCATGCACATTGGTATCTCGGAGGGGACAAGAAGCTCATACAAGATAGCATCCATGGAGTGGAGCTGGGATGAGGCCACTGTTACTTTAAATTCAAATGACGTGGAAGTGTCTTGTTCATGCAAAAAGTATGACTGTTTAGGTAAGTGGATATGATTAAAATGCCATGCAATTTGTTTGGATGTATATGTCATATCATATCTAATAGTTCTTTGCTATCATGCAGGTTTGTTATGCAAGCACATACTACGAGTCTTCAGCCAAAACAATATTATCACTTTGCCTCCTAGGTACATACTGAATCGATGGACAAAGTATGCAAAAAGGGACACCTTATCTACTAACAAGCAACATCGGTGTGATGACTTACCAGCTCAGAGTGCACTTCTCTCCCGGAAAATGATATCAGTTGCGCTGAAATGTGCAGCTTTGCAGAAGGCTCTTCAGCACTTGGATGATGGTTTTGACAAGCTGACTTTAGAAGTCGAACATTTGTTGAGCGTAAACTTGAATGAAAAAGAAGCACCGCAATGTTTTCTCATGTGTTCCCAAGATGTCGCCGAGGAACGCATATCATTTAAAGTACCTCCACATAAAAAAGGTCCGACAATTAAAAGATCAAAAAGTGTACTTGAAGGAGGAAATAAAAATCCTTCAACAAACAAAAAAGAAGGAAAGAAAACTGCTCCTAGAACTAAAAAGAAGAAAGGTATGCATAATAACTTGTCTGTGATTTGCTATTTTTCACTATATAACAACTGATTGTTTGCATCTATCTACAGTAGATGATTCAAGGCAATCATCCAACGTAAATCTACCGGAACTTCACAAGTAGCTTTGTAAGATTAACCAAAGCACGGATTTCCTTTAGTAACAATTTATTTCAGTTTGTAATGCCTTTTCATTCCGAGACTATAAATTGCTACAGGGGCACTTCAACTTAGCTGCTACAACATTTGCATCAAGCAATATGCTGATGCCATTCGGAGATAACTCCATGTTCATTCCACTAATCGGAGGAGAGTTTACAAATCTCCTACTTCAAACTCATCATGCAGTGTCTACTTCTCGCCGCTTAGAATTTGATAAATGAAATAATGATTCAGGGTTTTAATATTCATGCACTTTGCAACTTGATGTAAGCAAGAACCAGCAATTAGTCACCTTTTTCATTACTATTATATTGATATACTGCTACACAAATCATCTTATCATATTTTGCTTGTCTTTGTATTTTTTGGTTTTTTATTTTTTTTGCTGGGAAGGTTCCTTGGTTCAGCATGTAGCATGTTTGTCTATTGGGGTGTGAGGAATTAAAATGTAAAGGTATTGATAGAAGTGAAGAAATCAATTTCAGAGATGCAATAGGATATGTGATTTCTAGACGCATTACTCGAGATTTAAGAAGCATAAGTTTCATAGTGTTGATTATCCCATCAGCTCTCCAGCCTGGCAGAGAGATGCATTCGCTTTTGTTCAAGGAGTGTCAACAAAATACTCGCTCTTAATTCTACTTTGAGTATTTTAACAACCTGATCTCTGCGTCAATGAGAGATTGAAACAATTTCGGTTAAGCCCTCACACAGTGCCATCAGAAAAACAGTTCGTGCATAGGGATTTCTAAAGTTCCCATCAACACCAGCCTATACACATTTCACTTTTTGGAAAAAAAAAAAGAGAACAGAATGACCAGGTGCAAAGGTTTCATCTGTCACAAACTCAACTATATGTGCATCAAACATATATTCAGATATGGATTGAATAGGCAACTAGAAATAATACAGTCTAACATATCCTATGACTACAACACACGTAGAAAGTAATCGAAAAACAACGACACAGAGAAATTAGACAGGGAGACTAATGGTACGCTAAGCAGCCAGGAACCCACAGCTTCCTCCATGGCCTTGCGAGCAGAAGCTCGATATGACATTGCTCCTCCTTGTAGATCCCTGCACGAATCGTAGAACAATCACAAAGCCCGAGTCAATATTCTCCCATCAGTTAATCTAATATCAATTACCACAAAGACATGGAGCTCCGCCACGCCCGGAAGCAAGCATTGCGAAGTTGCGACGGCTTCGACACAACACTTACACGCCCGCCGTTGTTGCTGCTTCACGGACCTGCAGATGGACCGAGCTCGCCCAAGACGCCTTCCGGTTGCCGGGGATTAGCTCGCCGACCTGCCGCCCAATGGAGATAGGGGCTGAGCTCGCAGGTTCGCGGCACACGGCAATCGGAGATTAACTTCCTCCCTCCCATCTCCTATCTCTCTCTCATGTTTCCCCCTATCCAGATGCGGATCGCGGGCGTTGTTGTCGGTGCCGGACATCTTCGACTCCCCGCGGCTTCTCGCTGCTGGACGAGATCGAGCGAAGCCCCCATGGCGCCGCAACCAACACGCGCGCATGATGCCCGCCATGGCAGCAAGGCCGTGGGCGCCCGGTGCCGGGCGTGTGGCGGTGAGCTGGGGACGCACGGAAGAGGATTTGGGGGAGAGTCGAGAAGTAATTTCTTTTTTTTCTCGCAATGTTGTTATCCGAGGAAGGAGGTACTTGGCGCCGTTGACGGAGACGGGAGTATGGAATTGAAGGTTGCTTTGAGATTGGTACGTCACCGTGTGTCAAGCAATCAAGGGAGGTCTTTTAGATGAGAAAAAGACCGGGTCTCTCACAACCGCTCCGACGGGAGGGCAAAAAGGAGGCGGCGATGGAATGGGGAGCTCAAGGGATTTTTCTTTTTTTTTTTTTGTATTGAAGTGGATCCTCGTGTGGAGGCATGGGGCCGCGACGCGCCGATTGCTGGTCCGGGCGGCTAAGAAGAAGTCAGGAAGGGAGGTGGGTCGGACTCGGATGGTTGGGCCTGGCCGGGTGAGTGGCTTATGTACGGTCTTCTTTTGAGTCTTTGGTGGGCTTAGTTATACTAGAGGGTACGCACGCGTTGCGTTGCAGCGTGCAGCTGGTGGTTGCTTTGTGTGTGCCGAGTATGTTCGGTGTTTGGCAGCTATATATGTTTGGCCTTATCTTAGTGTAATTTACAGGATAATAGCAAACATGTAGCACTGGCCTATATACATGCATCTGCAATTAAAATTGGTTGTTCAGCTTTTGATGAAGGCATATGGTACAGTATTCATTAACTTACATATGAATAGTAAAGAGATGCTTTATAGCAACACAAATATACATTATTAGTTAAGTCAGGCACTGGCACACAAATGCGCAGGCTTTTAGATGAAGGGAAAACAGCTATAAACGTAGTACGAAGAGTGGTCTGGCCATTTTGTTGTGACCAAAAAAAAAATCTAAGCATGTATAAAGAAATACAGCTGCTTCACTTAACGTCATGTTTGAATTAGCTTGTGCAGGAAGAACTGAACCACAGCTATTGCATCGCCTTGTTTGCCCTCCCAGTGTTCTCTGCGCAAATATTCTTGTTTCCATCTGCATATTCGGTTGGGCTTGAGAACAGGATGTTAAGCAATCAAACATTATTGGTCATTGAAAGTAGGGGGTAATCGGATGAGCAGCAACAGCTCAAGCTCATTGGCAATAATTTCAACATCTGCAGGGACAGGGTAGAGACTGATAAAAACACTGTCGTCAACATAAACAGAATTGATGAAACTGTTACATGAAGCAGATTAGGAAGGAAGAATAAATTAATGTATCACCTAACAGAGGAGATCACTATCTATTTATCGTGTCCAGTATATTTTAGATGGGAGTCAAATTGCCCAAACAAAAAAAAAAAAATTATCATAAGTGAAGTTTATCAGTAGCTAATGATTTCCCCTTAGGGAGGAGATCACTATGTAGCTATTGTGTACCGAGTATATTTTAGATGTGAGTTCATATTGCCTAAACAAAAACAATCTTAAGCAAAGTTTGTCAGTAGTTAATTATTTCCCCCTATGATGAGTAGTATGGCAATGGATTCATATTAGAACTTCACATGACAAACAAAGACGGATAGATCAATTTATGATGCAAAAAGAGTAGAGTTCACTTCGCATAGTGTGTACATTTCATATGGGATATTATTGTCCAGATATTATTGTCCAAAAAAAGAAAGTCTTATAAGAACCAATATTACAGAGGCAAAAAATATATTCTAGTGAAACTTGCTTTCAATTTCCATCCTTCTTTGTACCATTCTATAAGTTTTATTTAAATTGCAGTTTTAGTACCCAAAATGTGTACCTGTCAGCTGTAAGATCTGTCCTTGTTCGTTTCAGAAATTGTTAAATAACAATTAGCACCAGAAACATATAAGCCCGAAAAACAGGTAGCCTCTATCCGCGTACCTTCAATTTGGGAACTTAGAGAAATGGACTTGCCAAATCATTGGCTCATCGCAATGTATATGGACGGAGAACAAAGCGTGTGAAGGCAGCACCGAGGTGAAGCGTAAGACATCAAATTTATCGACCTCTCTTGCATCAAATTTTAACTCTAACCATATTAAACAACCATAGAAGTCACCTAAAAGCATAAAATTATGCCTCACAGCTTTTATAGAGCATCTGAACAAAAAAAAATTAACACCTAAGTTAATAAGAGTTGTGAGTGAATTAGGTAAATAGTGCCAAAACTTAGCCATGATAGATAGCATCTCTAGCTACTTACCTTGAACCAAAACTCAAGAAAAGAGACACATTTGATGAAATCGAATTGGAACTAAAATGACCTAGGACCTCTTTGTTTAAAAATTCCATAGTAGCAAAACATAAAAATAGTGCTACTCCGAATCAGAACTGGAATAGTTGCCGAATTGCAAGATCTACGTGGTTTATTGAATCCAAAAGATTAGACCATAGTGACATACCAAATTCATATTCCGCAGAACGTAACATTGGTATGAGGGTAAGCTAAGGTAAGCTAAATCAATATCAAACCTTGTATATGTGATCATTGTAGGTACACACATCGGTACACAAATCAATTTATGCTATCACAATAGGTAATGTTGATCGAACACTACAACATTGTTCAATAGTGCATCAAGAAATTGATAGAAATATTTTGAATAGCAAACAGAAATGCCAATCTATTGCTATGTATAACTTGTGTTGAGAAACATATTATCCATTAAAGAACACAGTTCCACTCACACATAGATTCTCTATGTTCATGTATATTGCTAAAAAAATAAATTCTTATATGAGGGATGCTACAAAGATTAGGATCATATGATGCAGGAAAACTAAGTTCATGGAGCTAAATAAACCGAGAATTAAATTTCGAAAGGACCGTGCATTGCATATGAATTGAAGCAAAA
The DNA here is from genome assembly GCA_015844335.1 of Chrysopogon serrulatus. NCBI lineage: Eukaryota > Viridiplantae > Streptophyta > Magnoliopsida > Poales > Poaceae > Chrysopogon > Chrysopogon serrulatus. The sequence continues at coordinate 22,141 of JADLZL010000949.1, forward strand.
ACTAAATGAGGACTGTAGGTCTTTTTTTATTGTGCTTTGTCTATGTTGTAAGCACCAATGTATATAGCAGATAAGATGCCATAGCAGAGATGTATGTCGTTGCCATGTGTGTGGTGTACCACATTGTGGTAGCTGCGAGAAGGATTCTCTCCCCTTAAGATCAGAAGTTGCTTGCACCGCCTGAAATGAAGTCTTCAATCACGTACATCGCATTAAAAGGGAGAAAGGGTTATATGATGGAGCATTCACAATTCAGGGATAGTGTATGTTCAGGCTTTGTTGGTTTGTTTTTGTAGATTAATGCCTAAATTGGAAAGTTCAGTTTATTTTTTAAGATGTAGACTAACAGATAGTGAGGGCCAATAATATCACTTGTATTAGTTGCTGAATATAATTGCAGCATCAGTATTTGGTGTACCATCCCATTGCTCCATATATCCAAAGACAGCATCAGTTTCACCGTATTATCTTTTATGCAGAGTTGATCAATAACAGTAGAATAATTAATTCGCTAACTCAAGAAACGTTTGGTTATGCACCAACTGAATATATGTGTGGGATGCAGTATCATTAAGCCTAAGTATCGACAATAGCGCTTTTTGTTCAAGCAGCACTGTATGTGAAAAAGGTATCACAAATGAGAATATGTTAACATGCCTAAATAAAGTTTAAGGATTATGTATTAACAGGCATCATGACATCTGCAAAGTAGATTTAGCTTGAAGATTAGATTTTCTAAATAAAAATTTGCCCACTTAGAGATTATGCAGTGTGTTGTATGGAGTAGTAGTACCCGGATTCAGTGCATGTCCGGATTCAGCGTGGCCTTCCGGCTAAGGCAGCATCGGGAGGGCATCCCGTGATCTGCTGGTTGCGCGGGCCGGGTAAAAGTGCAGACTTGAGGCTCCAGCAGCTGCCCGACGGTGCACAGTGCGGATGAGGGATGAGGGCGCCCGCAGCGGGCGGTGACGCGCAACACCGGCACGATGGGACTGCGCGCAAGCGCCAAGCAAGGAACTGATGGATGGTGTCCCTCACCATGGTGGCAAGCCGGGTGGGAAGCCGCCCTCGGCCGGTGAGAGGCGTCAGTAGCAAAGCCACCCCTGGCCGTCAGCCGGGAAGCGGGGCGCACTGCCTCGTGAGGCCTGGGGTGACGCGGATCCGTGAGGAGGAAAGCAATGGAGGAAGAGGATGCGACGGGGAGGCGGTTGAAGGTGTTGCAAGCCGCAGCCTGGCGCCACAAAGCGGGCGGTTTTCCTCCCGGAAGGCCGGGAAGGAGTGGATCCGCGGGAGGAGGAAGGGGGGGGGGTGGTGGAGGGAATGCGGTTGTGGAGGCGCCGGGACGCGCTGGGCGGGGGGGTTGCACACCCACGCCCACGCACGCCGGGCGCAGACAGGGCTGCGAGGAGGGATGCGGGGAGGGTAGTGAGGTGGCGGGCGAGGTGGTGGGCGGGCGGCCGCCGGGCGGGGCGCCGGGGCGGAGGGAACGGGAGAGAGAGAGGGAGGGGAGGAAAAGGCGTGAACAAGATCGCGAAAGTGGCCAGGAAGCCGCGAATTTTTCCCCGATAAGGATGTACATATGGGCTACCGAATTTTGGGTGAAATTGGTGTATAAGCGTTTTTTTTTATTTTAGACTTAGACCACGCAAGATTAGCTTGTTGAGGGCCTGCTGCGGTGTGGGTGGACTACATTGACAGGTCCGGCCAATTAGATTAGCTGGGCCTTACTTTGTCGTGTTGTGTTCATCAAGGCCGCCGCTGATATGCTGGCAAAGCAGGGGAAAAAAGCAGCAGATAATCCAAGAAACTACTCTCTGTTTAAAAAAAAACCGTAATTATAGAACTTTCAGACATCGTTTTTTTATCATTTATCTTATTTAAATTTTTGCGATAGAAAAGATCAAGCACACCCAAATCCGTTTGATGGCATTCTCTGCTTCATTCAGCCACCACCACCAGGAACGTGATCCCAAACACGGTGCAAGTCGTTTTTTATCGACTCTGTTTATACAGTAAATAAATTCTAGAATTTGTACGGACCGAAGGAGCACTCTGTATGTTTGGGCGGTTGGGCCATGGACAGGATCGGTCATTACGGAGGTGAGGTGTCATCTCATCGGCGCATTGGGAAGAGCCGCCAGTTATTTTCCTCCATCCCACGAAGATGCCATCCGAAAAGCGTGTTTAAGCCATGGCGCGGTTTTCAAACGACAAAATACATGGGGAGGAGTACAAAAAGTTTTTTTTTTTTGGGGGGGGGACAAAAAGAGGCTAATGGCATGGCGCTGTTGCGTTCAGTCCAAACAGGTCGGTGCCTCCATCTCCATGACGCCTTCTGCTGCGTCGTTGTCAACGTCCGCCGTCCGGATCGCCAGCGAAACGCCGAAAGGTAGAGAGCCCGCGTGCGGGAGCCGTGAGGCCTAATCCGATGACGTCGCTCACTTGGCAGGCTTCTCTCTTTTTTTTTCTCGAATACTTGGCAGGCTTCTCTCGATCGATCGATTGGCGGAGGTCAGTCAGTCCAGCTGGTACTGCAAAGTCACTGCCCGTGTCGAAGCATGTCAGTTTGCAATATATAAAAATATTGTTTTTTAACGAGCAAGCACATTTTTTTTATTAAGAGAGAGAGTAGATGAATACTGTTTTTTAATAGAATCTAGCGTAGGTCCTAATACTAACAGGTGAAACTGAGATAATTGTAGTCTGATCCTTCCCAAAGTGTGTGTGTACTGTGTACGAGTACCTTCTTTAGTTTTTTTTAGTGCAGAGGACAATTATCTCAGCGAGAAACGATTATGGCGAGACGGTGACATTCTTAATTGCTGGGCCTCCGATCCAATCCAATCTACCGAGCCAGAAGCTCCCGGAGGCCCACGTGTACCTACTCCTCGCGGTCCAGCACTCGAAACCGATGGAGACCCGATCGCCGACCCGCCGCCGGCCGGCCAGCGCCCAGCGGCCACACCACGACCATGCGCCGAAGCCCCGGCCCCGGCGCATGGCTCTACTGGGCCCTGGCTGGCTCGACCGTGTACGCCAGCCGGACCCGGCTCGGTTCCACTCGACTCGATCATTATTCACTCGACTAGTTTAAGGCGTTCACGACAATTCTCAAAAAAAAAAAAAAAAAAAAGGCGTTCACGACAAATTGATAGACGGGCACCGGAACAAAAGCAATTTTTACACGCGGGCCCTCGGCTTCACCGGAAATCGTCTCGGAACGGGAGATCTCGCGAGCGGGCACGGGCGGGCCGGCCGGCGGCGAGGATGTCTACCGCGCCTGCGCGGCGCGCCCACCCGCTGCTGCAGAACGGCGCGGGAGGCGACGACGGGGACGACGAGCGCGAGGAGGAGGAGGAGAGCGGCGAGGAGGAACTGGGCGATGACGAGGCGGAGGAGGACGACGAGGAGGAGGAGCCGCGGCTCAAGTACCAGCGGCTGGGCGGGAGCGTGCCGGCGATCCTCTCCACCGACGCCGCGGCCTCCATCGCCGTCGCCGACCGCATGGTCGCGCTCGGCACCCACAACGGCACCCTCCACATCCTCGACTTCCAGGGCAACCAGGTACCCGGCGCTCTCTCCTTGCGGAATTGGGGCTTGTCATGGGGACGGGAGACGGTGTGGCGTGGAGGGAGCCGGGATCGTGGCATTGGGACTGCTCCCGGAGCTTCCTCTATGCTCGCTGGGTCAAAACTACTTGCCAGTTCAATGATGGAGCTTTGAGGCCGAAACTGACTTGGCTGTAGACGCTCACACGGTTGCTGGAGACATGAGATGTGCAGAATTGAGGTCGCTGCTAGCTTCCTTTGTCACAGCTTGAAATCGTGTGACACAAATAGTTTGGCAATAATGATCATGCCATTGTAGTATTGTTCTGATTGAAATTTCGCAGACTTATGGTTGGGGGAGCTATGGAGTCAAATAATGACACATGATATGCAAAGCTAAAGCATGTGATCCAATGTCTTTGTCACCCCATGTAGATTCCATCTGTAGAAATGCTACACTTGTGTGCTGATATGCATCAGTTTCATCTCTTTGTGCTCTACGTTTTGTGTAGGTGAAAGAAATTGCTGCTCACACAGCAACGATCAATGACATAAGTTTTGACGTGGACGGTGAATACATAGGCAGCTGCTCAGATGATGGCACAGTGACAATAAACAGCCTCTTCACTGATGAAAAACTAAAGTTTGAGTACCATCGTCCCATGAAAGCAATTGCTCTAGACCCTAACTATGCCCGGAACTATAGAAGATTTGCAACTGGTGGTTTAGCAGGCCAAGTACTTGTGTTGACAAAGAAGTCTTGGGGAGGTTACAATAAGAAGGTAAGTTTTGGTTTCCTTAGGATAGTAGATCTGATGCATCTAGTGACGTCTAATGGTTATCTCATCTCTTGCTTGATGGTTATGTAGGTTTTGGCGTGATGGTGAAGGGCCAATCCATTCGATGAAGTGGAGGGCGGACCTTCTTTGCTTGGGCTAACGATGCAGGGGTGAAAAGTGCATGATATGAGAACAGACAAAGGAATTGCATTCATAGAGAGGCCAAAAGGCATTCCTCGACCAGAGTTCTTGCTTCCCCACCTAGTCTGGCAGGTAATTATATCTTTGTATCTATATATGGATTATGCATAGTTTAGTTGAACCATGCATAGTTTAGTTGAACCATATATATATACTCAACTGCTACATCTCAGTTTTGTTAGCATATAAGTAAATATTATTAGAAGGGTGCAAAAAGAAAAGGTCGAAAAGTTTTGGTCATATGTGCAATAAGTCAAATATTTGTTCTTAACTTTGGTGTGTGGAAGACGGAGGATATTAACCAGAGGCACAAACACAGAGAAACGCACATGACGCACCGTTTTTTAATGAATTGACCATACCTTCAATTGTGTAAAGTAGCATGATAGCCGGTCGATATAGTCATCCATGTTGTTAGCGTGTCTGACTCCCAAGACAGACTTTCAAAATTTTCTTTTTCTAGGATATAGTTTGATTTAAAAAGTACATGTTGTGTTAACTGATCTTTACATGCTTAGGATGATACAGTCTTAGTTATTGGATGGGGGAACAAGTGTCAAGATTGCAGCGATTCGAACAGATTTATCTCAGGGACTTAATGGCCTACAAAAGGACTATCACCACAGCTAGTTCTGAGAAGTATGTCGACATCGTGGGCTCATTCCAAACCGGCTACCACATATCTGGGATTGCTCCATTTGGTGACCTTTTAGTCGTGACTTGCCTATATTCCTGATGAGGATGAAAAAGAGAGAACACTTCTGTTACTTCCGACAGGTAATCAGTATACCTCTAAGTATCTGTCACATCTGCATTGTATATCATAACTTACTTTGTCTTCTAAAATGATGCTTCTGAGATTGATGTTTCTGTTATGTTTGTAACATTTTAAATCATTATATCAGAACTGCCTATTCGGTTATCTACAAGGCAAAAGGACTTTCTGTCCTTTCCATACCAACAAGGGAAAAATTCTTTGTCCTATCATTCAGGATAGTGGGCTGCTGGTGATGGTGCTTTAACGGTAAAACATAGTGGTTAAGTTTTACAAATAAGAGCTCAGCCCCCCAAAATATCTAATTTATCTGATGCTTGATGAATTGGACATTATACAACTTTGTGTATATTTCCACAGGATAACTGTAAAGTTTGCCGACACGGATTAGTGGACACTACAGCAATGTTAGAAATACTGATATTTTCAGCAAATCAGTGACATTTTTCCATCGTTTCTGTGATAGTTAAGCCTATTGGTAATGTATCTTACCTTTCTGCACTTTACTTTTAGTAGTGTTATGTGGTTCCTGGCTTTCAAGCTAGGGACTGAGAGTATCTGGTTTCCAGCAGAATATGCTAAGTAGCTAAAAGCCACTTTTGCTCTTTTTGCTCTATATAAGCAGTGCATGTCTCTTGTGTTGCAACTTTACCAATTCAATCAAGCGGCCTATGGCCAAAAGCTGCCCCTCTGGGCTTTTATCTGATCAAGATTGGGCAACATGGAGGACACTAAACCATGTCCATCAGCGAATATCCACAATTTTGTGGTGTCCAGCAGCAAAAATCAGTTTTTTCCAATGTCTTTCAAAGTAAAAAGTAAGGCATTTTTGAGTGTCCTGTGGCAAAATTTCCCCAAAATAATCGCATGACTGATATAATTGTGCACCTTCTGATTAGAGATACTGAAGATCATATTGTTTTTGGCTTCTTCAACATGGTTGTCGAAAAAGCATTGGCTGCAGTTGAGGGCAGGGCAAGGACCCACTGAGCTTCTTGATGAGGTGTGAATTAGACAAATAGTTGAGTTTGAATTTATAGTAAATGAAGAACAATATATGATCCTCTGATGATGAGTTATCCCTTTACTATTTTATTAGTAACCTACC
>JADLZL010000950.1:0-48332 GCA_015844335.1 Chrysopogon serrulatus
GAGTTCGCGTCGAGGCGAAGCTACCCGGTGAGAAGGCGGTGGCCGTCGGATCAAAGATTGCATCAAGTCGGTTCGAGTTGGACCGCAATGTCCCTAGGGCTAGGCGGTTTGCTCAGAGTTGTATCAGGGGCAAAAACTGGAAAATGAAATAAGCCCGGTCGATAAGTAAGGTGGAGGGAGCTCCATCTCCCTCACCTCTCCCATTTGCATTTTTCTTCATCCTTTCTAGGGTTTCCCTCTTCTAGGTGCTAAGTGAGAGAGAGGTCCACTGATCTTTGCAATTAGTGTAAGAACCAAGTTTACTCATGGGAAAGGAGGTCCTGAATCCTCCTTGTTTCCTCGTTGGGTCAGATTGATGTGTTGATTCGCGTTTTGATTGGTGTTCTTCGCGTTCTTCGTTTTCCCTCTTCTCCCCCGTTTGTTCCCGAGTTGATTTCTCGAGCTATGGTTGATCATTTTGCGCACCGTTTGTTGCTGCTCGATCCTTGCTTGTAGGAGAACACTTCCACCGAAGGGTTTCCTCCAATTTGTCCCGTGCAAGGAGATCGAAGCAATTCTTGGTGACACCCTGTTTTTGCTCGCTTTCTTCGTCCCCTTTGTGATTCCCGTTGATTCGTCCAATCTCAAGCTATGATCTCTTAGAGGGAGCTTCTCCACGCCTTGGGAACACACGGTTCAAATTTGGGTGCGCTTGGTTGAGATTTGGAGGAGATCGGGCGAATTGAAGATCATGGCGATTTTCGTTCTTGGTGTTCTTGTCTTTGGAGCCCGTGCTGAACCTCAAAGACTTGAGGCGCCGAGCCTCGGCCGGTCAGAAGCGTTTTACGTCGGTTCGAGAAGTGCTGAACCTCGGCACTAGAGGTGCCGAGCCTCGGTGGTCAGTAGCGTTTTTGTTTGTCTGAAGTGTTTTCGCTGAACCTCAAAGATCGAACCGTGAACCTCAGGGGTCTGTTGTAGTTTCCGGTCTTGAGGAGTTCTTTGTTTTCGCTTGGCTTTTCGTTGCCTTGAGTGTTTTATTTGTGTTCCAGGGGACTACTTAGGAGAACATCCAAATACTTGTTGACTCGAGAACTACTCACGTGTGAGTTTTGGGTTTTCTGAGGGTCGATTGGGACAAAGGGCCATTCGAAAGAAATTTTGATCGGCTCCCATTCACCCCCCTCTGGTCGCCGTATTCGGTCCTTCAATTGGTATCGAGCGGGTTAAGGATCATTCCACCTTACGGGTTCTTGATCCGTAAGGCGACATGGCTCGTGGTTCGGGGAAGCCACCGTTTTTTCGATGGAACCAATTACCCGCTTGGAAGATTCGGATGTCGCATATCTCGAGTCTCGGTGCGAGGGTATGGGAAATTTGTGAGAATGAGGCTTACGTTGTTCTCCCCTTTCGTGTTGGTCGGGAGCAAATGGAACAACACGATGCCAATAGCGAGGCACGTAATGCTCTCTTCTCGAGTCTTTTCGAAGTCCGAGTTTGAGCGTGTCGGACACTTGACTACGCTAGAGAGATGGGTGAAGCTACAGAGCTATCACGAGGGGACTCCCCAAATTAAGACCGGACTCTTTGACACATACAAGCAGGAGTATGAGAGTTTCCGGCGGCTTTGATGGCGAGACCATCGATTCTATGTTCTCACGCTTTCGGACCATTGTTAACAAGATGCGTGCGAACAAGCCAAACTTGCCGTATGACGATCATGAGAGAGCTTTGAAGTTGTTACATGCTCTTGATCGGAGGGTTTGGGATGCGAAGGTGCAAGCTCTTCTCGAGTCGCGAGAACTACGAGACCCTCAGCGTGGGACGAGCTCTTGGCAAGCTGAAGTCCGGTGAGATCGACCACCAGATCCGGGCCAAACTTCACAACCCCTCTGCTTTCCGACTATGGCGGCCGGTGTCGAGGTAACGGTGTCACTAGTTCTTCAGCTAACCCCTCCCTGCGATGTTTGCCTTGCCTTCATTGATCACGGTGGAGAGAGGAGCGATTGGGCGTGTTTCGGAGACGATGAGCCTGGCCCTCGTCATCGCCCGGTTCTCGCGGTTCCACAACAACCGCTTGAATCATCGGCGAGGTGGACCGAAGGATGGATGCTATGGATGCGGCGACCCGACCACCGTCGCCAAGCGTCCCCAAGCGAAACAAGCACTCCTTCAGCAAGTCCACCTCCGACAAGCACAAGGAGAAGCGCGAGTACACCTCCGGCAAGTACAAGTTGTGACAGAACCGACCAATCCATACGAGATTAAGCATAACTGTCCCCGTTAATAACGTTGACACGCATACACCGCTTCTCATATGAACCCGGTAGTCCGCCGAGTGTCACGAAAGACCTCGGTAAATCAACTTACAACCAGGACCATGATCAAGGTATATCATACATCAGCATACAGAGTACGGCGGAAAATAATTATACATCGAGTGTTATTACAACACCGGTTCCAAATATGTTACATGAAAGTATTCTTTATTTCAAACTACAATAACATGAGTGTTTTTACATCACCAGTTTTATTCAAGTCTCCTGTACAAGCAAGGTGATGGAGTTATAGATACGGCCAAGCCCGATGGCCCTTACTCATCCACATCATCCACAGGATTAAAGCACGTAACACAATAATCTTCATAAAGCATGTCACCTGCAACGATGGGTAAAACCCTGAGTACTCAATTGTACTCCGCAAGACTTACCCGACAGGGAAAAGAAAAAGGTTTTAAAGATATCCTGACTAATATGAAAAGACGGTTTATTGGCTAGCAAGCTTTGCAGAGAAGCGCTTACTAAACTTGATCCTTAATTCAAGTATTATCAAACAACTATACTTTAACTATCTAAATATACCTTTGCATTGACTACGTCATCTTGTATTTTATAACAAACAAATCTATGAATTGAGGTACCATAATATAGTCCTTTTAATCTCGACATGTAGTTATTTTTTTCTTAACTACGTCTCTGCGGTCAGGTATGAGTTTCTCACTATCCGGGAGAGACGGCGATTCGAATCGATTACACCGGTGGGTAAAGCCCGTATCACACACTCTTGCAAGCCGGCCAAAGCCCGCTCAAGTCACCGCCGCTCTATTCGAAAGATAGGCTTGATCACGCTATGCAAAACTCATGGTACTGCGTCTCACAAGTCATGCCCGTTCAGCCCGTAGCCCGTAGTCACGTAGGGTCTTGACCAGTACCCTTTCCCCTTCCGTTCGTCCCAGTAATGCATAAGCGGTTCAAGAACTACCTCAAATAAGCTAACCAGTTTCACCGTCGAAACGAGTTATTCGGCGGTTATGTGAAGGTACGTTCAATCTCACACCTAGATCCAGAATACGGCTCGGTCCTTAATCAACACAGACGGAAAACACCATCTCCGTCCGGTCTCCAATTATGATCCATCAAATGATTAAGGACATCACAAGTATCAACCTCGAGTTGCGGATGACAGGAATCATCCGACTTCTAATTATCTAAGCAGGGCTAAGCATCAACTATCTACCAATACTAGAAGAATCAAAAGGGTGTATTTGAGTGGCCAAGGTGTTCATGCAACAACGGTGTCACGCAATTCTTATAACGTAATGCATGAAATAAAGTAAATTGAAGTAAAATTTTGCATTTCAAATAGAATGGTTAATAGAATGCTCCGGGGCTTGCCTCGGCGAAAAGTAGAGGGACCGTGGTTCGGGCACTCCGGTAGTGGGTCAGTGGTTCCTTCTCCTCCTTCGGGTGCTGCCTCCTGCGGATCCTCCTCGATCACGGTGTACTCGATTGTAGGTTCTCCCTCGGATCCTATATGAATGTATGTGTTGCATAAATACCAAGAATGCATATAGAAGGCATGATGGTAGCATGTCATGACATGAAATGATGCGTGATGCGATGATCATGCAAATGGTAATGATGGAAAGCTATATAAGGTTCCATGTGCGTAGTTCTCTTTCTCTGATGACAACACTATATTATTAGAGTTGTATAAAAGAAGCTACACAGTACTTGTTATCACATTCACCGAGTATGTGTATATCTCTTTTCCGGAAAGCTCATTTTAATTATTACAAGGAACAAACATTATCTACTAATCAGCATATTAAGATTATTATTACTAAGCGAAGAAGATGCAGTGGGGTTCATGATCCAAGACAAAACAAAATAACATAGGAAGTCATTCACGCATCACATGGTAGTGTTTTCTTTTAAAGGTATATAATGCATATACATGTATTTATATACCTTTTTAAGAAATGTGACATGAAATAATAAAGCATATATGAAATAATGGAAATGCTTAAAGGTTAAACAGTACCTTATGGATCTAAAACAGCAAAGCATGAACTTAGAATATTCAAATATCACACACATGAAATCATACTCTTTTTTTCATTTCTTTTATTTATAATTTTAGAAATAATGATTTTATAAAACATCTTCAAAATCTTCTCAAACTTTTTATACAGACTGGTACTATCATGAAATGAGTGTCAAATAATTTTCATGATTTTTGGATTAATATTTTATTCTAGAAAAATCAATGAATGTCCAATTATTAATTAAAAGGGGTAATTTTTGATCAAACCAAAATAGCTATTTTTCTAGGTTACATATTTTTCCCACATAGATTCCATCACAGGGAGGCTACACAAAAATTTTCAGAATTTTTGGAGCTTTAATTATTTTTCTACAAAAAAGACAAATCTGAGCACTATTTGGAATTTCAATAAAAAAAGTGAAACCGCCCGCAAGACAAGTAACTCTTCCCAGCGCCAAGACAATCTGCTGCGGTGGTCGACAGAGGCGGGCCCCACCGGTCAGCGCACAGGACCTCCGTGCTGACCGCGGCGGCGACCCGTTGCCCGGCGTTCCCTCGCCGACGGCGAGGTTGCCGGCGGCGACGGAGTTAACACCTACGTGCTCGGGATGATCCCGCGCATCATCCTGGGCGGTTGGTTAGACTCGGCAAGCATCACGGCGAGCACCCCATCGGCCGTGGCGGCACGGCGGCGCTCGGCTCACCCAACGGCGAGCTCCGGCTACTCCTCTGGTGATGCTACGGCTTTCATCTATTGCGACTCATCATAATGAACACGAAAAACTCCTAATCGATCGACTGAAACACCTCTATGCACTTGACCGCTACGATGGCGGCTCGGCGGGGCAAGGCTCGCCGGCGCGGCATATTCCGGCCATTAAGGTGCCCTAGAGTTCAATTATGGGGTTGGGCATCCATAAGTGATCATCTACGGTTACGGTGCTCACGTTGGTTGCGTCGGAGACGGCTCAAAGGCGGTTGGCCAGGGAAGAGGGCGGCTCCGGCAACGTGAACACGGCGGCGTGAAGGCGTTCCGACGGCCCCTGTGTATAAACCACGAAAACATCCAGCTCGTCATGATCTAGGGATCAAGGTGAACCCAGTACAAGGAAAAGATCGTTGTATAGCTCACTGGAACGATCTGGCGGCGGTGGAGCCAACCACGGCGGCGCTCCGACCGGCCACGAAGAAGACAAGGGTGCGCTAAGCGATTCGGTGGATGGCAACCCATTCGATCAGTTGCAATCGAGTCGCAGAGAGCTGGCGGAAATATTTGCAAACGCAATCGGGCAGTGGTAGAGCAACGGCGGCGAATTTTAACGGCGAAGGGTTCTCGTCGTCGGTGAGCAGAAAGAAGAAAACGGACAACGGCGGCCGCGATGGTCTATTTATAAGCAATGCCATGCATGGGGAGGCGGCTGGAGAGTTTGCGAACTTCTCCACGCGGTGAGGAGGGCATGGTCGGGCTTGCGCGATGCACGGAGAGCCATCCCCGTGTCGCCCGGTGAACAGAGGGAGGAAGGGAAGGAAGACCGGCGATGAATTCGGCGGCGGCCACGGTATGGGCGCGAACGGCTCCTCCACTCACCTCGGCCATCGCAACATGAGTTCTGAGGGGGCAAGCACGGCGTGGCGGTGGCAGCCAATCGCCGGCGGACACGGACGCCGACGAAGGTGCTGCTGCTGTCGAGCCACCGTAGCCGACCGAAACCGCCTCTTTTCCTCTCTCTCTCTAACTCTTTTTCGGTTGATCAATTTGCAAACCAATTTCACCGTTGTAATCTCCTATATGTGGACTACTACTTTGGTTAAAGGAGCAAGGATTGAATCAGCTCGGTTTGCAATCTACCTGGTGCTAAACATTGCTAAATCAAAACTGAAACCTGAATTCAGTTTGGATTCAGTTAAGCAGGGTTCTAATGACATTGGTTAGCTATGTTAGGCAATTAATTAAGAGTTAACCAACAGCAACTAAACCCAACTAATTCCATGGGATCAAAGTACAAACTTCGTACTAACAAATGATGCAATTGGTTTCCTATTTTCATTTATGAAAAATAAACTCACTCAGCCCTGAAAAATGAATTCAGTGCTGAAAATTCAGGGACTTAGAAAAATTCTAAGTCAGTTGCTGATTTTAATTCAAATTCAAATTTAAGGCCACTGTTTGAGCAATTTAGGATGGGATTTAGCCTTAGGCCCTTAAATAAAAGTTGTTGCATATATTTTGTACTTCAACTTTCATTTAGGGCTTACAGCCAAAAACTGAACAGATCATATACTTACATACTAAGCTACATAGCAACTTGATAAAAAGCATATTGAACATTATCATCACATGTGAGCATGTTTAGGCAAAAAGTTGTATATAAACCCTATCGCACATATAATTCTAAACATTTTTAAGCAACTTTTGAGATTGTTACACTCATGTATGTTGCACACATAGAAACTTGTGATAGCTTTTGCTTGTAATAAAATGCAAAATGATGCTTTATGCAATAATGCAAATGCAATGCACTTGATTAACATTTAGAATGTTACAGCTCCTCCCCCCTAACAAAAATCTCGTCCCGAGATTTCATAGGACCTACCAACGTTCATAAAATGTTGGGTAATTGGTATGAAGAAAATCCTCTCGCTCCCACGTGGCATCATCCTCGGTGTGGTTGCTCCACAAAACCCTATAAAACTTTACAATTTTACTTCGAGTCACTTTTTCGGTCTCTTCCAATACTACGGTTGGTTCTTCTTTATATGTAAGGTCCGATGCTAATTTAATGTCATCCAAGTTAACCTCTTCCATTGGTGCTCTCGGGCTTCTTTTTAATTGAGAAACATGGAAGACATTAAATATCGCACTCATGTGTGGTGGGAGTTGCAAAGCATATGCCACTTCTCCTTTGCGAGATAAAATTTGGAATGGTCCCACATAGCGAGGAGTTAGCTTCCCTTGTATACCAAATCGACGTTCACTCTTGTAGGGCGAGACCTTTAAATAGACATAGTCACCAACATTAAAAGTTATTGGCCTACGTCTTTTGTCAGCATAACTCTTCTGACGAGATTGAGCGGCTTTAAGATGTTGTTGGATCTTTTGGACCCGTTCCTCGGCTTGTTTCACAAAGTCAATACCATAATACCTCCTCTCCCCGGGTTCTACCCAGTTCAAGGGAGTCCTACACTTTCTACCATAAAGTGCTTCAAATGGTGCCATCTTGATGCTTTCTTGATAGCTGTTATTATATGAAAATTCTGCTAGAGGTAACCACTCATCCCAAGATCCCCGGCGAGAAAGTACACAAGCTCTCAACATGTCCTCTAAAATTTGGTTCACTCTTTCAACTTGACCAGAAGTCTGAGGATGATAAGCAGAACTTCTAATCAATTTAGTACCAAGATATGCATGTAAATGCTCCCAAAAACGTGCCATAAATTGTGACCCCCTATCAGATATGATAGTTTTTGGAACACCATGCAAGCGTAGAATTTGGGCTATGTACAAATCTCGCATATTGCTCCCACACTATATCGATCTTAACGGGTAAGAAATGTGCTACCTTGGTAAGACGATCCACAACTACCCAAATAGAGTCATAACCTTTTTGGGTTCTAGGGAGTCCAGTTATAAAGTCCATTCCAATTTCTTCCCATTTCCATTCCGGGATAGATAAGGATTGAAGTTGTCCAGCAGGTCGTAAGTGATCTGCTTTTACCCTTCCACATACATCACAATGAGCAACATATCTTGCTATTTCTTTCTTCATTTTAGTCCACCAATATTTAGGCTTCAAATCTTGGTACATTTTGCTACTACCAGGATGGATAGATAGATTTGAGGAATGGGCTTCGGACAAGATCTGTTCTTTTAATTTTTCATCTTTAGGAACTACCAAGCGATCATCAAACCATAGTACTCCCTTTTCATCCACTCGGAAATGCTTGGTTTCTTCCTCTTGTATTTTTCGCTTGATATGAAAAATACCGGGATCGGGTTTGTTGACCTTCAATAATCTGGCTTTCCAAATTGCAACTAACAACAATATTGTGAAGCACTGCTGGATGTAAAAGATTAAAGCTTTCTTCAGGCAATAACTCTGTATAGTTGCAATGGGCCTTTCTACTAAGAGCATCGGCTACTACATTTGCCTTGCCACGGGTGATAATGCACTTCCAAATTATAATCTTTAATCAATTCTAACCACCTTCTTTGTCTCATGTTTAATTCTGGTTGAGTGAAAATATACTTAAGGCTCTTATGATCTGTGTAGATATGACATAGTTTTCCCAACAAATAATGCCTCCAAATTCTCAAAGCATGTACTACTGCAGCCAGTTCTAAATCATGAGTAGGATAATTGACCTCATGCTTTCGAAGTTGTCGCGAGGCATAGGCAATGACTCGACCTTCCTGCATTAGGACACAGCCGAGACCAATGCCTGAAGCATTGCAATAAACATCGAAAGGTTTTGTTATGTCCGGGTTGTGCTAACACGAGGGCGATGGTTAGCAACTTCCGCAAGGTGCGTAAAGCCGCTTCACACTCCGGTGTCCACAGAAACTTCTCATTCTTTTGTAATAACCGGGTCATGGGTTTCACAATTTTGGAAAAATCTGGGATAAACCGGCGATAATACCCGGCCAATCCTAGGAAACTCCGGATTTCTCCAACATTAGTTGGCGCTTTCCAATCTAACACTTCCTGAACTTTTTTCGGATTTACTGATATACCCTCCTCAGATAATACATGCCCTAAAAATTTGACCTCACGGAGCCAGAATTCACACTTACTAAACTTGGCATACAATTTGTGTTCTCTGAGTCTAGTCAGAAATATTCTCAAATGCTCTGCATGATCTTCATTGTTTTCAGAGTATACCAATATGTCATCAATGAATACCACCACAAACTTGTCCAATTCCGGCATAAAGACCGAATTCATCAAGTACATAAAATGGGTAGGTGCATTTGTAAGACCAAAGGACATTACCAAGTATTCAAACAGCCATAACGGGTAATAAAAGCGGTTTTAGGAATGTCTTACGGCCGGATTCTAATTTGGTGATAACCCGATCTTAAGTCAAATTTTGAGAAGACCTTAGCCCTACTCAACTGGTCAAAGAGGATATCAATATGAGGCAAGGGATATTTATTTTTGATGGTCACTTTGCGTTCGGTGGTCGATAATCAACACACATACGCAGAGTGTCATCTTTTTTCTTCACAAACAAGGCGGGGCATCCCCCACGGAGATGTACTTGGCCTAATAAATTTCTTCATTAACAACTCTTGTATTTGTTTCTTTAATTCCACTAACTCGCCCGGTGGCATTCTATAGGGCTTTCTAGAAATAGGAGCAGTGCGTGTACAAGATCAATGACAAATCGAATATCTCTTTCGGTGGCAAACCCGGCAAATCATCGGGAAATACATCCGGAAACTCACATACTCTGGGATATCTTCTAGTTTTGTGGTTTGGGTAGCAAAGGAGGAATTCGGAAGTTAGGATCTACGGAAGGCGACACATAGAAAGTGCCATTGCCATCTGGTAGATTTAGCTTGAGAATCCTATTGGGTATATCCATATTTACCCCGTGTTCTTTCATCCAATTCATGCCTAGAATCACATCTAAACCCAGGTTTGGCAATACAATTAAATCGGTCACAAAGTCTCTTCCTCTAATACCAAGTTGTGCCTTGAAACCATAAGGTGGGTTGATGTCTCGGACCAACCGCATTGATTTTAAACCCACTTCTTAAACTACTAGTCGGGAGGCGATGCTTGAGTGTATATGTTTCACTGATAAATGAATGTGATGATCCATAGTCAAATAGGACAAAAGCAGGAATTTGGTTTAAGGAAAACATACCCCGACCCTTTGGTTCACCCTGGGATTTCTTCGGCGGTGGTATAGTGAACACGCCCAACACGTGCTCCGAAGCTTGCTTTTTATACCCCCTCGAAATTATTCTTACGCTTGGACCGAGGACACTCCCCGGCAAAATGTCCAATTTGCCCGCAATTGAAACATGGGGCTTTATAACCACCCCGAATGCTTCGGGGTGCATTCCCCGGATTGAGGCGTGGACGTGAAGCATTTTGTTGTCCCTTCTACTGAGGTGCCTTGAACTGCTTGTGCGGTGGACGGTATGCGAGACTTTTTTGTGTCCACCGAGTCCGACGTGGTGGCGGGAAGGAACACTAGAAGAAGGCTTCTTTGCGCTTCTTGTCTTCCTTATACAGACGATGAGCATTTTCTCGAGTAATGGCATCACTAACTAGATCTTCATAAGTGGTGCACTTACTGAGAGACAAGTCATCCTGAAGCCTCAGGGATAAACCTTGCATGAAACAATCCATGCGCTTCTGGGGTGTATCCACATGCATTGGAGCATATTTGGACAAGTGATTAAAGGCATGTGAATACTCGATTCTGATTTTGGTCCCCCCGGGTGAGTTTCGAAATTCTCTCATCTTAATCCTCATGATGCCTTCAGGGGGGATGTGGGATTTACGGAAAGCTTCTTTAAATTCTGCCCACGTGGGCTGTGCAGTCTCAGGCAAAGTGGCCAGATAATTTGTCCACCATACCCCTGCGGGTCCATGCAATTGCTGAGCGGCAAACTCAGCCTTCTGACTGTCGGTGATCTGGGGAAGGAGACGGAATTTTAGCTCAATGGTATTGAGCCACTCATCCGCCTGCAAAGGCTCCTCAGATTGAGTGAACACCGGTGGATTTGTGCCAGAAAACTCCTTGTAGGTAACAGGGGCATCTGGGCCATGATTATTATTCATTTGGCGTCCGGGTGTGGTATTTTGGGCAATTTGCTCTAGGGCAGCTTCCATGTTCACTTGTCCTCCTAACAAGCGAGCCAGCACGTCAGCGGCAGTGGGTGGATTTGGAAGATCTGAGGATCCATCATTCCCCCTTCCGAACCATTGGAACGAGTGTTCGGCATCCGCATTTATATTTGAGTATAATTAATGATGGTACAGGTAAAATGTGAAAGCAATTATTATGCAACACTGAAATGTTGAAGAGAAATAAAAATTCATACAACAAACAGAGGCATAATAAAAATTTTCACTGCTTTGCACCATCATAATTATACACTCTTATTTCTCATATACCCATATTTTAAACATCACTTATTTCAAGCCCCCGCATATATTACATTCGAGTTACAACTGTTACACACCATATATTACATGGGAAAAAAAACATCTACTAGATTAAGATCTCGGTTATAAGTCAACTCTAGGATTATTCTATTTTACAAACATCATAGAAAAGCCCTTCTCTAGGACTCATCATCAAAGTCTATCGGATAGTCATCATCTAGACTAGTTTCGATGCGCTCATCAAACTCTATCTCGGGTTCTTCTTCAAAGTCCATCTCATCTTCTTCAAACTCATTTAGTACTTCTCCTGGTTCATTCACTTCGGGTGGTCCCGCAACTTGCAATGCATTGAGTTGCTCTTGGAGGTTGGCGATAGTCGCATTAGCTTCATCTACTTGCTCGAAGTAAATTATGCTCGGCAAATTCAAAATTTTCAGTGGCTTCGGCTAGTTCTTGGACGGCAGCATTTTTAGTTGCTTCTGCTTCATTGGCACGTGCTTCAGCTGCAGCTCTTTGTTGCTCTAAAATAACAGTTTGATCCCAAAGCATGGTATATTGGTGGGTCATATTTAGTTCATCTTTGGATAGCATAATCCATCACTACATTGGTGGTGTTTTTGGCGAACTCCCACAAATTCTCGGTCACCTTTAAATCTATATTACAAAGGTTATATCTCTCGACGCCAAGATAATTGTGGGAGACTTCTCCGGCTTTATAAGCTTGGGTGATAGCTAAGTTGGATATAGCAGTGATGGTAAGCGTAGGATTATGGTTTGGCAAACTGGTATCGGTTAAAGTAATCCCTCGCTGGCTCCAACTTTCATTGGTAGGATCTAGGGGTGGGAACAAATACATAGGAGTGGTTCCTATTTCTTCCATGTGCTCCTGACATATTGTCTGAAGAATGTCAAAGGCAGCTACTTGCCCGGCTTCCCACTCATTTAATCCCTCTTTTTCAACTCTCATTTCATGCCAGGAAGAGGTGACACTTAATGCTGGAATATGAAGAAGCAAAGCACATCCTGAAGTGCCGTAAACTCGGGTATGTCTCCAACGGTAAATTGGTGGTGTGGTATACCCAAAATTTTCTAACACTTTCCAAAGCAAACTAGGTGTCCCAAAACGCTCCAACAGAGTACCTTCCTCAGTATATGGCAGTGGCTCCATTTTCTGTTATCATGGATAATACAATGAGCACTTCACTTTATATTAAAATTGCAAGGAGGAAAGAATATTAATGCAATAAGATGAGCAAATGAATGATTATGATGCATACATGATTCTAATTGTCCTCACAAGATTTAGAAAAGAGTGAAGTTCTAAACGATACTAAACGGTGGCAATCCTACATGCTCTCATCAAATCGTACCTAACGATTTTCTACACGTTTTCGTAGTTAGCGTACCTGCAGAAAATTCATTTCAGCCCGGATCCCACATGACATGTATATCCACGCAATGAAAGCGGTAACTTTAAATGCTCCCCACATATGCATACCCCTGTATACATACATGTAGCACTAAAACTACCCGAATCATCATCACATCCCACAATTAAGTACCTTCATATGAACATGTGTGTAACATGTAAATAATCCGGTAACCACACTAGCACTCCCCTAGACCGGCGGTTGTCCGATCATGCTCTCGCAACTCACTCTTACCTCGGCATAGGTGCGTCGTTACATAATTTAAAAAGACGTTTTATCTTGCATACTTTCATATATGCATGTGCATATACTTCCATATGAGGTCACCACCACCCTTCGGTCATCGGGTGACAAGATAACCATTCATACTTACCTTCTTACCCTCCGAGCGTAGAGGCATTGGTTCACACACATGCAATATATGAAACCCCCGAGTTAGCATAGCCACCGATAATCCTTATATGGGCTTAATTGGAGGTTTGACACTGGTGAAGTTTTGAAATCCAACACCTTAAATAAAAGCTAGTTTTGTTTCTAATTAAACTTTTCAAGATCAAAACTTTTGTTTTTAAATACCCCGATGATGATATTAACCTTAATCCCGCTCTCGGCGGTACCCGTGATGTAACCGACCAATCCATACGAGATTAAGCATAACTGTCCCCGTTAATAACGTTGACACGCATACACCGCTTCTCATATGAACCCGGTAGTCCGCCCGAGTGTCACGAAGGACCTCGGTAAATCAACTTACAACCGGGATCATGATCAAGGTATATCATACATCAGATACGTAGATACGGCGGAAAATAATTATACATCGAGTGTTATTACAACACCGGTTCCAAATATGTTACATGAAAGTATTCTTTATTTCAAACTACAATAACATAAGTGTTTTTACATCACCGGTTTTATTCAAGCCTCTGTACAAGCAAGGTGATGGAGTTATAGATACGGCCAAGCCCGATGGCCCTTACTCATCCACATCATCCACGAGGATTAAAGCACGTAACACAATAATCTTCATAAAGCATGTCACCCGCAACGATGGGTAAAACCCCGAGTACTCAATTGTACTCCGCAAGACTTACCCGACGAGGGAAAAAAAAAAGGTTTTAAGGATATCGACTAATATGAAAGGAAGGTTTATTGGCTAGCAAGCTTTGAAGAGAAGCGCTTACTAAACTTGAACCTTATTTCAAATATTATCAAACAACTACACTTTAACTATCTAATTATACCTTTGCATTACCTACGTCATCTTGTATTTTATAACAAACAAATCTATGAATTGAGGTACCATAATATAGTCCTTTTAATCTCAACATGTAGTTATTATTTTTTTTTTCTTAACTACGTCTCTCTGGTCGTCGTATGAGTTTCTCACTATCCGGGAGAGACGGCGATTCGAATCGATTACACCGGTGGGTAAAGCCCGTATCACACACTCTTGCAAGCCGGCCAAAGCCCGCTCAAGTCCTTTGCTCGCTCTATTCGAAAGATAGGCTTGATCACGCTATGCAAAACTCATGGTCTAGCGTCTCACAAGTCATGCCCGTTCAGCCCGTAGCCCGTAGTCACGCGGGGTCTTGACCAGTACCCTTTCCCCTTCCGTTCGTCCCAATAATGCATAAGCGGTTCAAGAACTACCTCAAATAAGCTACCGGTTTCACCGTCGAAACGAGTTATTCGGCGGTTATGTGAAGGTACGTTCAATCTCACACCTAGATCCGAATACGGCTCGGTCCTTAATCGACCTGAGACGGAAAACACCATCTCCGTCCGGTCTCCAATTATGATCCATCAAATGATTAAGGACATCACAAGTATCAACCTCGGGTTGCGGATGACGGGAATCATCCGACTTCTAATTATCTAAGCAGGGCTAAGCATCAACTATCTACCAATACTAGTAGAATAAAAAAGGGTGTATTTGAGTGGTCAAGGGGTTCATGCAACAACGGTGTCACGCAATTCTTATAACGTAATGCATAAAATAAAGTAAATTGAAGTAAAAAATTTGCATTTCAAATAGAATGGGTTAATAGAATGCTCCGGGGCTTGCCTCGGCGAAAAGTAGAGGGACCGTGGTTCGGGCACTCGGGCAAAGGAGTCGATGGTTCCTCCTTCGTCTCCGGTGCCGAGTCCTCTGCGGATCTTCCTCGATCACGGTGTACTCTATGGTAGGTTCTCCCTCGGATCCTATACGAATGTATGTGGTGCATAAGTATCAAGAATGCATATAGGATGCATGATGGTAGCATGTCATGACATGAAATGACGCGTGATGCGATGATCATGCAAATGGTAACGATGGAAAGCTACATAAGGTTCCATGTGTGCAGTTCTCTTTCTCTGATGACAACACTATATTATCAGAGTTGTGTAGAAGAAGCCACACATTACTTGTTATCACATTTACTGAGTATGTGCATATCTCTTTTCTGGAAAGCTTATTTTAATTACTACAAGGAACAACATTATCTACTAATCAGCATATTAAGATTATTATTACTAAGCAAAGAAAATGCAGTGGGGTTCATGATCCAAGACAAAACCAAATAACATAGGAAGTCATTCACGTATCACATGGTAGTGTTTTCTTTTTAAAGGTATATAATGCATATACATGTATTTATATACCTTTTAAGAAATGTGACATGAAATAATAAAGCATATATGAAATAATGGAAATGCTTAAAAGGCTAAACAGTACCTTATGAATCTAAAACAGCAAAGCATGAACTTAGAATATTCAAATATCACACACATGAAATCATACTCTTTTTCATTTCTTTTTATTTATAATTTTAGAAATAATGATTTTATAAAACATCTCCAAAATCTTCTTAAACTTTTTATACAGACCGGTGCTATCATGAAATGAGTGTAAAATAATTTTCATGATTTTTTGATTAATATTTTATTCTAGAAAAAATCAATGAATGTCCATTTATTAATTAAAAGGGGTAATTTTTGATCAAACCAAAATAGCTATTTTTCTAGGTTGTATATTTTTTCCCGCATAGATTCCATCACAGGAGGCTACACAAAAATTTTTAGAATTTTTGGAGCTCTAATTATTTTTCTACAAAAAGACAAATCTGAGCACTATTTGGAATTTCAAATAAAAAGTGAAACAGCCAAGACAGTAACTCTTCCCCCGCGCACAAGACAGTGCTGGGTGGTGGCTGACAGGCGGGCCCCGCCGGTCAGCGCGACAGGACCTCCGCGCTGATCCGCTGGGCGGCGACGCCCGTTGATCCGGCGTTCCCTCGCCGACGGCGAGGTTGCCGGGCGACGGGTTAACACCTTACGTGCTCGGGATGATCCCGCCGCATCATCTGGGGGTTGGTTAGACTCGGAAGCATCACGGCGAGCACCCCATCGGCCATGGCGGCACGGCGGCGCTCGGCTCACCCAACGGCGAGCTCCGGCTACTCCTCTGGTGATGCTACGGCTTCCTTCTACTGCGACTCATCACAGTGAACACGAAAAACTCCTAATCGATCGACTGAAACACCTCTATGCACTTGACCGCTACGATGGCGGCTCGGCGGGGCAAGGCTCGCCGGCGCGGCATATTCCGGCCATTAAGGTGCCCTAGAGTTCAATTATGGGGTTGGACATCCATAAGTGATCATCTACGGTTATGGTGCTCACGTTGGTTGCGTCGGAGACGGCTCAAAGGCGGTTGGCCAGGGAAGAGGGCGGCTTCGGCAACGTGAACACGGCGGCGTGAAGGCGTTCCGACGGCCCCTGTGTATAAACCACGAAAACATCCAGCTCGTCATGATCTAGGGATCAAGGTGAACCCAAGACAAGGAAAAGATCGTTGTATAGCTCACTAGAACGATCCGGGCGGCGGTGGAGCCAACCACGGCGGCGCCCGACCGCCACGAAGAAGACAAGGGTGCGTTAAGTTTATTCGGTTGATGGCAACCCGTGCGATCAGTTGCAATCGAGTCGCAGATAGCTGGCGGAAATAATTGCAACCGCAATCGGGCAGTGGTAGAGCAACGGCGGCGAATTTTAACGGCGAAGGGTTCTCGTCGTCGGTGAGCAGAAAGAAGAAAACGGACGACGGCGGCTGCGATGGTCTATTTATAAGCAATGCCGTGCATGGGGAGGCGGCTGGAGAGTTTGCGAACTCCTCCACGCGGTGAGCAGGGCATGGTCGGGCTTGCGCGATGCACGGAGAGCCATCCCCGTGTCGCCGGTGAACAGAGGGAGGAAGGGGAAGGAAGACCGGCGATGAATTCGGCAAAGCGCCGGCCACCAGATGGGCGCCGAACGGCTCCTCCACTCACCTCTGGCCATCGCGACATGAGTTACAGGGCGAGCACGGCGTGGCAGTGGCAGCCAATCGCCGGCGGACACGGACGCCGACGAGAAGGTGCTGCTGCTGTCGAGCCACTGTAGCCGACTGAAACCGCCTCTTTCTCCTCTCTCTAACTCTCTGCTCAGTCGATCAATTGGCAAACCAACTTCACCGTTGTAATCTCCTATATGTGGACTACTACTTTGGTTAAAGGAGCAAGGATTGAATCAGCTCGGTTTGCAATCTACATGGTGCTAAACATTGCTAAATCAAAACTGAAACCTGAATTCAGTTTGGATTCAGTTAAGCAGGGTTCTAATGACATTGGTTAGCTATGTTAGGCAATTAATTAAGAGTTAACCAACAGCAACTAAACCCAACTAATTCCATGGAATCAAAGTACAAACTTTGTACTAACAAATGATGCAATTGGTTTCCTGTTTTCATTTATGAAAAATAAACTCACTCAGCCCTGAAAAATGAATTCAGTGCTGAAAATTCAGGGACTTAGAAAAATTCTAAGTCAGTTGCTGATTTTAATTCAAATTCAAATTTAAGACCACTGTTTGAGCAATTTAGGATGGGATTTAGCCTTAGGCCCTTAAATAAAAGTTGTTGCATATATTTTGTACTTCAACTTTTATTTAGGGCTTACAGCCAAAAACTGAACAGATCATATACTTACATACTAAGCTACATAGCAACTTGATAAAAAGCATATTGAACATTATCATCACATGTGAGCATGTTTAGGCAAAAAGTTGTATATAAACCCTATCTCACATATAATTCTAAACATTTTTAAGCAACTTTTGAGATTGTTACACTCATGTATGTTGCACACATAGAAACTCGTGATAGCTTTTGCTTGTAATAAAATGCAAAATGATGCTTTATGCAATAATGCAAATGCAATGCACTTGATTAACATTTAGAATGTTACAAGCTGCCGCCAGCCGAAGGGAAACGAGTGCATCTCTCGTGCCCTAGGCTCCCAGCCGCCGCCGCCGCCGCCCGTACCGTGACGTCCGCATGCTGCTGTTGATCCCTCATATCCTTTTACTAAGATCCTTGCCTTCAGACAAACAAATATGCTGCAAGCAACAATGCTGCTCGATCCTCATATCCTTTTACTACTAAAATCAAAGCAAGCCATCAGCCTCAGAACAGATAAAAAATATTCCAGTCCATGCAAAAACTGTTTAGTATATTTGCTGATTACCGATAAAGAAATAAATTAAATAAAAAATAATCCTCACTGGTCAACTCATCAAAGTAATAGTAATACATACAGCCTCAGGGAATGATCCAAGCCTCCTAACTCCCAAGTAGCGAGTGGATGGAGCCTCCAAGAACAAATTCTAGCAGAATATTTAGTGTGTGTTCCTCCAGCACTGTCCACAGCTTAAAAGAAACGCTAACGATGTTAAGATGACAACGTGCTTCATGCCATTGACTTCACATTTCATCTCATTGTCAGCATCGACATGAGCTAACAAGTGCACTAATTTACTCAGACATATGAAAGAATTATTCTATAGAAACATACCGTTGACAATTGACAATGATATATAGGGAAGCAAATTACATTTAGAGCATCATACTTTCTTTAGAAATTAATAAACTGCAAATAAATCATGAGACTTCATGCAAGTATACCGGAACCAGTTAACTGGAAATAAATCAAGTGGCATAAGCACAGATTGCGGTAGTCGGAGAGAAGAGTGTTGGTTGCACGGTTAAGCGGCTGGAGCAAGAGGGTGAAGCATGGCATCCAGGGCCGGTCCTAAGTTTTTCTGAACCTAGAACGAAACTAAAATTTTGGGTAGTTTTATATAAACATGATAATACTATACTACTCCTTGCTACATAGTTAGTAAAATGTAAAGCAATATTCATATATGAAATAATTTGTATACATATTAAATTACCTCTAAAATTTCTTCTATGAAATAATTTATATACATATTAAATTACCTCTAAAATTTATTCTAACATTCTTCGAGGCAAAGTCATCGATGATAATGTTAATATCAATCTCATCCGCAATCGTTTCTCAATGCATAAATATTTTCAATCCATTTAGCCTCTCTTGTGGTAATATAGATCTCAAATAATTCTTCAACAATTTTAATTTCGATAAGCTTCTTTGAGCGGATGCCACATTGCCAATTCATTTAGCCTCTCTTGATGACATGATACTGCTAAAATTTAGAGAAACAATTAGTAATCTACATTTTAATATAAAATAGGGATTTCATGAGAAACAATTAATTAGTAACCTTGCTGCCTTGCTGCCGCCTGGCCGCCTGCCTACCCTGCTGATTGCAGGAACTGCCGAACAGGGACGAGGGTGAGGGATCAGTGAATCACGTAAGAAAGATTAAGGCCTGTGATTTGCCGCCTGATCTGATCTGCTAGAAGGGCTCGAACGCCGCCAGGCCCCCCACGCGATGTGCCCACACCGCACGCCGCAGGAACGAACAAGGAAGGCCGCGCCCGCCATCCGCGTCGGGCGTGATTGAAGGAGGAAGTCGAACAGACGTGCGTGATCACGAGGGGATCGTGGAGTCACCAAGTCGGCGATTCTCATCTGCCGGGGCCCACGGAGGTTGTAGGCGACCTGCCGCACGCGCCGGCGCCCGGGCGCTGCCTGCCCCGCGCCCGGCGCCCGCCCGCGCCGCTCATGTTTGTTTTTGTTTTTCATTTTTTTTTGTCGGGGTAGGGATCGAACGCGAACCGAAAGGGCTCGCGGCAGCATCCGCCGCCGCAGCCGTGGGGAAGCGGCGGCTGGCTTCAGGCTGAAGTTTTTGATTTGTGGCCGTAAGATCTCGCGAGGGTCGATTAAGGGCCTTAGATTTTTAATGTTGTTGGTTTTTGGGTGCGTTTTATTGGGTGCACAATAGTTAGAGTGGTTGGATGTCCTCCCGGGGGGATGTTTTCTTACGTGGGACGGAGTATAATTTGACAATTTCATTATAGTAGAGATTCCCCGCGGAAAACACAGAAGATAATGTACAGTACGGGCTCACGGGGAGCATAATAACAATTCAGTGGGGCCGGGGGCGAGATCTGTAGTTTTTTTTCAACTTCCATTTGCTGGCCGAAATGGAAGTGGATCAAGGCCAAGTCACGCAAATACTTATCAAATAGTACAAGTGGATCCAGCGCAAATTCCAGACAAAACTACATTTGCCACTATATATTCATGCTTGCCGTACATGCGATGATTATTTTGGTTCAGATTGGGAAGGCACCAAAGGTTTTAGCGCTGTACATTTTGTTCGCTTCAGGTAAATAAATGAAGTAGGCGAATTTTTTTTGTCTGCACAAAACGACGAAATCGGTTTATCTTTTTACTTTGCTACTACGAGGGAAAATGGCAAGCAAGTCATGCGCAAGCAACAATCTGGCTCCCCAGATTTGGCATTGCTCAAATTCGTCTATGGATTCCAAGCAAGTCATGCGCAAGCAAGTCAACGGATAATAATATTGACGCGATTATCAGACTTTCCTTATTCATATCAGAGTTTTCTAGTTTTCTAATTCTTCTATTTACTATAGGATAGATTTTATGTATCCATCATCAGATTACTACTAAAATGGTGGGTTTTTCCTAGTGTTTTTAAGTAGTATAATAAAACAATACCACTAGTGATAACACATAATTTCCTACTATACGAGACATTAGTAGGAAAAGTTGTTTATACTAAATTTTCTATAGCAAAACACTAGAAGAACTCCACCTCACTAAGAGAAGTTACAAATTCTGGTAGTGGATGCTTGCGTCAAAGTTTTATGGTTCTTATATGGGTTCTAGGGAGTCACTTTTCTATTTACTCTATAGATTTTATGTGTCCATCATCAAAGTTGGTTCTTCTTGTCTAGATTGGGCACTTATATTCACAAAAATGCTTGCATCAGAATTCATGAGCCTTTTTCTTGCTGGATTCTTCTGATTGCCATAACTTTCACACCGGACCCCACATTGGTAAACCATATGTCCGATTGCCTGACAAAAGGCTCCGTGTGAAGGCTAACTCAAATATTCTCTCCAGGTTGGTAATTCAAGTCGCTTTTGGATAGCGATATGGTCTTTAAAGTGTAACTTTGACTTCTTATCTTTATAATATTTTTATGAAAATAATTTTCAAGACAAATCTACTCATAGATGGATGATTTTCAAACTCAGCATCAATATATTTCCAATATTTGACTTAAACATTGTCCAAACAACTTCTCATCAAGAGCATCATTTTTTCCATGTAGATATGAATTGTTCTATGAGCCCACTATCTGTGTCGTCGCTCAATAGATCTATTTTGAGAACCCTAAAAGATGAATATATTAATTAAATAAATAAAAGAAAGTTACAAATGCAAGTACATAAAAAGATGAGTTTTGGAAACAAAGAAAAAATATACCAAAATATCTAGCCATGAAAAGATTAAATTCAAGGAATTTTTCTTTTGCACAGTGGATAACACAAGGTTCGTGCACACAAGGAGCGCATTGGTCTGTGTACATGGTTCTGTATAATTTACAGAAAAACCATCTTAGCTCCAAAAATTATGCATAAATTTTGCTGGTTTTCTTATGAAATATTACGATATTTTTCAACAAAAAACAATGGCTATAATTTTGAATAAAACTATAACAAGCCTTTTAGCATGTAAATTACGTAGTTACTAATTCTCTAAAGTTTCAAAAAACCCACGAATCAAGCTTGGTAGCCTCTTTTGAACATATAAGCTATCTAGAAAGAGTTTTCTTGAAACATTAGACCGACCAAGAGCATTCATGGTCAAAATCCAATGATATTTGCAAAAGCTTTGTCAAGAGAATATAGGAGATTCAAAGTTTGGCACTATTATGCATCTACGTGCAGTCTATCCGGATGTATCCGCTGATGACGTACCAAATCCGACGAAGTTTGTTCGGATGGATAGTCCTGTTACAAATAGATTTCAATGATCTTACCCTCTTTAATTAAAAATCGGATACCGTGGGAAAATATATCCGTAAAGTAACCATCTCGAAGAGGGAACTTCTCTGCACCCACGGCAACTTTCCACAGCCCGAGATGTGCGTGCGACTTACATTGCATTATTTTTGCGGGGGAGTTTTCTCTCTAGAACTTCCCTTTGATTTTACTATATAAATACGGTCGTACCAGTGCCGGACGTTCGGGCGCGTGAGTGCATCCGGATGCCGCCGCACCCCACTCAAGGAAAAGAAAAAATCTGCCCTCCCCCTCCCCCCAACGATCGCGCCCGCCCCCACCAACCCCCCGCCGCACTCCACCCATCACGGAGGAGAAGAGAAGAGACCCCGCCCGCCCTACCTACCCCGGAGGAGGAGAAAAGAGAATCGGAACCACCCTTCGTTGGCTCTCTATGGAAGGAGCCCGCCCCTCGCACCCTATGAGCACGGGATCTGCCCCCTCCTCCCCCACTCCCCAACCTCGACGGACCCAAAGACATCCGCCCACCACCAGCCACCCCCTATACAGCCACCCCCCCCCCCCCAATCTATTTCCGGCTGCAACACAATGCACATGATAGCGCAAACAATAGTAAACATGATGTTGTAATAAAATAGATTGAAGCAGCTTGAAACACAAGATGAAACATATACACCGCGATTATAAATAGAGACAAAATAGCTCCAATAATAGAGTGAAGAAGTTGAATCACCATGAACATATTATTGCAACAACAAAACAAACACAACTGAAACATTGTGGAGTTTGCTGAAACAACATAAACATGGTACCGCAACAACACCCGAACGGCCGTTGCAACAACACGCAACATACCAACCGCAACATGCAGATTGAAGAAAACCAAAACAAAAGAACAAAGACAGCTAAAACATTGAGTGGAGTTTTGAAACACCATAAAACATAGTGCTGCAACAACACCCGAACAACCGTTGCAACAACACACAACACACTACTAAAATATCACCTAAAAAAAATCAGTACGCAACAACGATTGAAACCTACCGCAACATCCGTGAGAGGACCGTTACAACAACGGGCGAGATCTGAACCCGAGAGCTCGGGCCGGAACCCTAGCTGCATCGCAACATCATTCGAAAACGTCATCGCAGACTTCCGGGGAACACCATTGCAACACGCGCGGATAGCTGAACCCGAGAGCTCACTGCAACCCAAGCCACCACCAAAAAAAAAAGCCCTTTGATCGAGGGGGAGGAGGGAGAAAGGAGAAGCACAAGAAGGGGAGAGGGGTCGATCTAGAGGAGAAGGGGGAGGAGAGCTTTATATCCGCATCCGTAGGAGGAAGAGGGAGGCCTCAGATTCAGATCCTCCCACCTACCTCGCCGAAGTCCGCGCTTATCGCCTCCTACCCGGTTGCACGGAGGTAAGAGATGAGGAATAGAGAGCAAGGAGGGAGGGAGCATGTTGTCCTCGCCACCGCAGCTTGTCCCCCTACTCGGGTGCGAGGGGAGGAGGAGGAAGAAGGGAGGGAGGGCAGCTCGCTTGAGGGAGGAGCAAGGGAGCGCCATGACAGCAGGGAGCACGCCGCGTGTGGCGCCTAAAAAGGGCAGGCAGGCCGAGAGGTGGGGGAATGGAGATGGAGTCACGGCCGTCGGAGGGATGCGGGGATGTAGGAGTGGCAAGTGGAGTGGTGGGCGGTGGGCGGTGGGGGCAGCCCAATCCACCACGCTTACGTCCGGAAGCGGATAAAACGCCGGACGTTAGCACACTACCCTATAATTAATCAAAGAGTTTGAATGGTTCGTTCTATTCCCCAGTGTATCTTCTACTTTACTCATAATTACTGTGCCCGCAACAAGTCCATCCATTCATGAGATAGCCCATCGGCATTTAGGAGCGAGCAGTCCTCTCGTGTGGCCCCACAAAGCAGCACGGGTGGCATCTCCTCCACCGCTCTCAGAAACATATGGACGTGCAGTCCCCCGTCCCACTCCCACGCTATCCCTAGTTCTTGAATCTTGAGCTCTATAATCTCAACCAAAGTAGCAACGAGGGAGAAGACGAGAAGAAAGGTGGGGAAGAAAGAGGAGACCAACGACTTTCCGACGTCCGATCCAATCAGCAACCCCCACATTATCAGAGATTTGGTCTATATAAATATGCCTTTGGGTGAGTAAACCGTTTTCACCTCTTCTCTAATATAATAAACATTAGCCAATGCCCGTGCTTTTTGCAAACGAAAAAAAAAATACCATAATAATTCATGTTTAATCATGTGTTGCTCTATTAAAAAAAAATATTACTTTCAGTGAATTGTTCGTAATATTTGAATTATAGTTAGATTGTTCCCAAAATGCATGAAAGTGGAGATAATCATGGAAGAAGAGACAGATCATGATCACGGCACAAGTCGGTGGCGGTAATTAACGCCAACTTGAACGCGATCGATAAACAGGGAAGAAATTGGGTATGGTGGATAAACATGGAAGAAATTGGATGGATAAACAGGGAAGAGATTGGTTCTGGCGGGCAAACATGGAAGAAATTGAGAGCGGGAGGGTCACGGAAGTGCAAATCTTTTTTATTTTCGGTGATTGCTTCTTTCCATTTGAATTGTTTGCATGTCATTCACACGTGGAAGGGAAGCAAATCCTGATTATTTTTTCCATGATTGCTTATTCCAAATTGAGTAGGAAATAAACTCATACAGTATGTTTTTCCGATATGTATGAAATCCAAATTGAGTAGGAAATTTAAGCTAACAACAAAATAAGAAGTCTTGCAACCTCATTTCAGTTTCTAGTGTAGTGTAACCTTCTTTTTTTAACTGAAAACAAACCAAAATCACATCATGCATGCATCTTTCGTCTCAAAAGTGAAGGTGTATTTCATTCATTTGTATTATTGATTCAACCACACATTCCATACAAACAATCCTTTTGCATTGTATCTTAACACTAATGACTAATAACTATACTGGGCCTACGCTCCTCTCCATGGCTTGAGATTAATGTCCTCTCCAAGGCTTGAGATTAATGTCATCGTCCTGAAAATCTCATCCTGGCTGTTTCATTGATTCATTCGGAGTCCCGATTCCTGACTGGTAGCTCATATAGGCGTAGCATTTTCATTGATTCATCCAGCAATCCTAATACATATGTGTATGAGTCCCGATTCCTGATAGGTAGCCCATATAGAGGCCTAGTGTTTTCATTGATTCAACCGGGAATGCTGATACATATGTGTATGGCCACCAATCTGAAGTTATAAACTCCTTTAGTTGCAATGCATTCAAACTTTTTCTGGAGTATCTGACAGTGTTGGCTTTCAAAACAAATATCTTAATTAAAGAACTCAGACTCATGAAAATATCACCTATTTTGGAAGCTCTCAAGTCTTAACTCTAAATGAATCGTGCCATCTGATGTTTTGAGTCCTTTCACAGATAGTCCTGGGATATCTCTACAAACAACAAGCACTACTAAAATGAAGTAAAAACATCATTTCATCATGCCATCGAGCTCGAGAAAGCACCTTACAACATACTTGTCATGCTAGCTCCTGTTGTTGTGCTTCAGAGTTGCTTGTACGCCTTGTCTGTCTGAACCGCCTGCAAATAGAGGATTAGGGAACAAAACAACTAATATCTTTCTAAATCAAAGAGAAGCTAGGCAATTAGGCCATGTAGACTGCAGTGGAGGAAACATTGCAGAACCAAACACAATATGAATTAGTAAAATATTAAACTGTTCTTGTTGACTTGGTCGATTTCCAGCTTTTCGCGGCCTACTGCAGCATGGTGACGATGAAGCGTGGACGCGGAGAAAGTATGTCTGGGTGCGGACCTGGAAGGGAAAGTCATGGGAGCTCGGGTTGCCACATCAGGGACACGCGCGGAGCGGCGGAGACAGGCCTCGCCTCGCTTGACGGAGGCAGCGTGGCTGTAGCGTAAGGTCGGGAGGGCTCGCGTGCGTAGGCCCCCGCATGGAGCTTCGAAGTCGGCGTGCCGCCAAGGCCCGCGCTTGGCTGTACCGGATCCGTGGCCCTCGCGCTGCGCAAAGTGCCGGGCGCCGCGGCGCCGAGACGGCCATTGCCCACCTCTCCGCAGCCACGGCCACCTCCTCCTCCTCATGTGGTAGCGACAAAGGCGCGGGCGGCGAAGGCGTTTTTTTTTCAGCACTCAGCGAAGCGAGGGAATGAGGGATGTGGAAGTCGGGTGGGGCTGTGGGGTCAGGAAGGCAGGTGAGTGGAGGCACGTTGATTAAGTGTTGATGTCCCCAGTTTCATCTTATTATGAGTAGAGATCTCACTCTGATGCCGTACATGTTTTTTTTTAAAAAAAAAATATACATATTACGTTTTTTTCTTGGAAATTAGATTGATTATGTAGTATTGCCATATTGATCTATGACTATTAGAGTTGAATTTGGTTCGCGTCGGGTAGCACGTGAACCAACCACCGACAAAAGAACAAATCGTCGTAATCTGCCTGGCCATATAAGCCGGTTGAAAAGGCTGTGAACATGCCTAGTAGTCATGCGTGCCACGTGTGTAATAGAAAAATAAATTGTAGACAAGCGTGCCACGTGTGTGATAGAAAAAATAAAATGCAGATAAGAAAAGAAATCTTCTTCAGGATATGAGTAGTAGTAGTATGGTACCGTACTTAGGAGTATCTGGCTAGCCGTGCGGGGGTGATGCGTGAGTGCGTGACCATGCCACTCCCTTAACTAGGGGACCCAACTAACCCAACGACAGATATGGGCATGACGTGGCTGCTGGTGTGCGACTGTAGCACAGACCGGGCGGGCGGGGCATGCGGATCGCGTGCGGCCGTGACGTGACCGTGACCGTGACGCGGCGCCACCCAACTGAACCTGACCCCACCAGGGCCAGGTCTACACCGGGCCGTCGTCGTCGCAGGCCTCCCGCCCGCCGCGTCCGTGCGTACCTGTCCGTCCGGCTATCGCTGCGCCGCGCGTGTCGTGTGTGTGGGCTGCGGTCGCTCGCTGCCGTGCAGATGGTGCAGCGGCGTGGATGGGTGATGATGGCTGCGGCCGTGAACCAGGACAAGGAGAAGACGGTGGCATGGAGTCAGGCTCAGGTGTTTCTTGCGACTTCCGTGTACATGAAACGAAAACAAAAAGTATATATCCTAATAAAAAAATACGGAGTAAGGTATATATCCTCCAAAAAAAAAAAAAATACGGAGTACGGTAGTAACATTCGCGCGCAAAAAACAAAAGAGAAAAAGGTACAGTACTACTACTGCTACCAGCAGGTGAAGTTAGCTAGCGCGGGGGTGTCATCTGTTTACAGAGACGCAACGCCGACTGAAAGTCACGATCGGTCTGTCGCCAACGGCGTTTTCCATGAGCCACGTCACTTTATTCTTCCTCTACTCGCTTTAAATAAGTACTCCCTCTGTTTGAAATTGACTGTCGCCATTGATTTTCGTGCCACAATTTTGACTCGATTTTTTTAGTAAATACGTGCAATATTTGTATCTCTAAATATTTTTTTAAAAAAACTAGATTCAAAGATCTTTCCAATGATACTAAATATGATACTAATTGATGATATTTAATATTTATAAAAATTGCCGGTAGTTGTTTTACCGGGAAGCGAAAAGCGAGCACATTTTGAAACGGAGGGAGTAGGTAGCATATCAAATACTACTTTCGTTTTTGATGAAACAACATCCGACGTTTTTACTATGTACTCCCTTCATTCTAAATTATAAATATTTTGATTTTTTTAGTTTATCCATTTTGTTATATGTCTTGATATATCATTATATCTAGATATATAGCAAAAATAGATATATCAAAAAAAAGGCAAAACAACTTATAATTTGAAAGGGATAAAATACTAATCTATATCCTACTGCTTCCTCCATTCCAAATTATGTATAGTTCGTTTGACTTTCTTTTATCCTAAGTTTGACCATTCGTCTTATTAAAAATTTATGCAAAAATAGTCAAATTTAAGTTTTTTTTGAAGAACTTCAATTTATAAAGTAAGCCATAAAAAAATATGATATTTTATATAATTTTTTAAATAAAACAGTGGTCAAACTTAGGGTCAAAAAAAATCAAATAAACTATAATTTGGAAAGGAGTTAGTACATCCATCTATATCGACTATATCTATATCTATATCTATATCTACATTCATATATAATAATTAATATAAAAAATGAAAATTTTCTTTCTTCTTTATTTTACTTTGAAAAATTATAGAAGCGGGCACTCCAGGGCACTCGCGACGACGTATCAGAAGATGGAGGACGACGCGGAGGTCATGATGGCGATGAAAGCGGTGGATCTGCGGCGACGAGGTGAATCAAGGCAGATCCTATCGGTTGCGGCGGCGGGCGGCCAGGGCAGGATCCTGTGTTGCGGCGATCCAACGAGGATGCCACCTTTTGTGAGTAGCTGTGGCGGCAGCGGCAGACCTGGATGGGCTTGCCGGTTTTATGCATGATTTGTTTCTTATTTTTGTTTTATATTCGATTTACTAAGACGTGTAGAAAACCGTCTTGAAAAAGATCATAATAACTATGACCTTTGATCCGAGACAGTTACAAAACCATCTTGATAAACCCTTTTTATCCGTGTCGGTTAAAAGTATCGTCTGCCTTGATTCACTGTGACTCGCCTCCCTCTCCAATTCCAATCTCGTGGAGTCACGCGTTACGAACCTATTTGCTGCATATAGAGAGAAAGAGACGCGGGGTGTCCCGGCCTCCTGGTCCCTGGACCAGGGCAGCTGCACGGCCGCGCCCACACACTCGCTCTCGCCTGTCCTACTCCTACTACTGCTGCTAGCGCGTGTTGCACGACGGAGGGGCGCAGCGTTTTCTGTCTCGGCCAGCTTCCACACGACACGACTGCTTCCCTCTCTTCCAAATATCATATGGAGTATGTTACAGAATCGACAAAACCTCTTGACGCAATTTCACACTAGTTATTCGATTAGAGCTTGAAAACTTTGGGCCCTTACCTTTCTTTTTTTTTTTTTAAAAAAAACTATGTACTGTACGTGTTACGCTAATCACGTCGGTCTCAAATCCTTCCCGGGGTTACTATAATCTGAATCTGAATCCCAGGTAGCCGCCGGCATATGCAAGCGCCTGGACTGGTACGTGACTACTGTACTAATCAGAGAAGAGAAGGGATTTCTTCTGCGACAGCATGGAATTAGTGAGAAAGGGATTCTTCTTCAGCACAGAGCATGGAATTCCACACGACCTCCCTCCCTGGCCCCTGCTGTGCTGAGAAGGGATGGGAATTCCACACGACCTCCCTCCCTGGCCCCTGCTGTGCTGACTGCTGAGACGGGATTCTTCTGCATAGAGCATGGAATTCCACGGACAAGGGAAACTGATGACTGCCAACTGACCAAAGGCTGAGGCAGCTAAGCTAGCTCGGTTTTTTCCACTCTGATGAAAACGGCCATTCAGCAGTCTCTAGAAGAGGCAAACTATTTAAAACCCTTTCGAAACAAGGTTTCTGAATCCAACTTTTATTTCAGATGCTCTTCTTGGAGTTACTACTCTTAACCATACGCATCAGAACATGGCATGGCCAGGATCACAATTCACGAGTTCATGGCCAAGTATTTTTTTTCTCTAATGACATCTTTGGTTCTAACAACAGTCGAAAGGCAATAGAAATAATTCGCAATGCAACGGAAACCACGTGTTCAAACACTCCTTGTCCAGCAGATCCGTCAGTATCATCCGTGGAGTCATGGAGGGCCGACCAAGACGCGTCCTCAAATGATATTTCAGCCACCAGGCGACTGTAAATAAATTTGTAATGCATGAATAATTCTATCTGCAGAGACCATTGGATTAAATGCAAGTTTCCTGCTCTGCTGCAAATAGAAACAAATACTAGCCACATATAATTGTGATGCGGTTGTCCAACCTGTTGGAAATCTAACTGCAGAGAGCATAGAACTCTACACAAAGCTTTGCAGACTATTTATCCACACTGAAAATAGGCAGCCAGTCTTGTCCTCACGTTGGAAACTCAACTATGAATATTGCTGTCGAATTGGGTAACATATATATACACAGCTAAGTTAAAAAAAAAAAATGGAAGTAAAGCAGACAACACAGAGATTTAAGAGCAGCTAACTAGTAGACATCACACACCCAGGATTATGACTAAGTACTGTATCTGACAGCTGTGATTCTAAACGCAACCAAAATAATCTCCCATGCAATGCAATGAAAACCAGTCCTCAAACACCCTTATTTGATTGGTATATAATCTAAAGCCGCTAACCTGTGAAATGAATAGCCGGACGACACAATGTACATGTGTAAGTCGCGTTTTAAGCGGGTCCTGGGCGGCTGTTGGCTGGTTTCGAAGGGCGGCGAAGGCTTGGTCTTTTGCGAAGTCGACCAGGTCCTTGAAAAGTGAGTCCTCAGGTTTAGCCTGGCGGGATGCTGTTGGTCGTGACTCACTGTTCCGTGGGTTCAGGGAGAGGCTTTCAGTCTGTGCCATCAGTCCATCGTAGCCACCTCCATTGCTCCCACCAGAATACACATTTTGTTCGAAGTACTGCTGTCTCTGGCCATACCTAGCCGGAGGTGGTGGCAGGGAACCTGCAGCAGCTTGTGCTTCCCATGGAGCCTTTGGAAGATCTTCACTAGAGTCCTTAGTAGCTGAAGGCTACGAAAAACCAGGAAGAGCAGTTGGGTTTATGAAGTCATCGTCAGGTAGACTCTCCTGCTGCTTCACAGGCGAACGGGTTGGCTCCTCATTTGTAGGATGAGAAGGCGCAGAGAAGCTAGGTGCGGTTGGGTTTATAAAGTCATCTGACACACTGTCTGGCCTGCTACCATAACTTGGTGGTGGATATGCTTCTGGCTTTGAATGGGATGATGTAGATATATTAACTGGAGCAGTTGGGTTGATAAAATCATCTGAAACCTTTTCTGACTTGTAGGAGTCACCACTAAGATAGTCAATACTGCTTGCTTCAGTGTTAACAGGCCTCTTAGATGCTGGTGGTGGAGGAAGAAGTGGGCTTGGGTATGGCCTTTCATTTCTTGGAGCAGAAGGCAGATTGTTCTGTGCTACTGCACCATCCCTTGCAGACCTACAAGCATATAATGTACATCAGCCAAATGAATCCTGTAGGTTTCTTACTACAGGCTTTAGTATTAGTAACACAAAATGAACCAAAGAAAAGCTTGTTCTCTATAATTTGTTTTTACTTCTATATAATATATGCCACATTGACCCTAACAACAATCACCAAACATGAAATAACAGTATCATGTATTAAAATAACTTGTATTAAGTTATTATAAAATTAAATAACTTACCAAGTGGAAAGCACAGAGAACTCATCTTCCGGTTCATCATCCTCGTGTACATTTAGAAGTGGAGAAAATGAAACTGGAGCAGATCTAGGTGGGGGCAGTCCTTGGTTGACATTTGCAGAAGCAGGTACAGGTGCTCCAGTACCAGGTGGGATCCCCTTCGCTATGTCATCATGACGCTGAACACGCTGTAACTCATCATTTAGTCCTAGAGCCTGAAATAGAAGGCTTTTGTCGCTGCAGATGGAATACAAAGATGTTCTGTTACAATATAGGTGTAAAATACAAGGAAAAAAGAAACAACAAAAGAAAATCATACCCAGTACTGTTAACAAGATCCATGACACGAGATTGGTATGATCGGCATTGGCCAACAAGGTCAACAATGACCTCCTCCCTTACACCCTACAGTACAAATCCCAATCAGATCAACCCACGCCGATGAGCATGATATAAAAAGATAAAGAAACAAATAGACAAGACTACTTGGCAAAAAAAAAAAAACTAAAAGCACTTGTTTAGATGCACTTGCACTGTTGAGATTCTCATTGTCCTTGATGACCAAAAGCATTTTGACAAAAGGTAGATTTATGCAAAAATGAAACCAACATCTAGAAAAAATTACAGGGCTGAAATCTCAATCAATTCCTGCACCCTGACTCCTTATGGAAAACATGGTTCATTAGAGCCCAATGGAAAAAATAAGCCACCACACCACAGCACCGAGTTAGTTACATGACATTTCTCTTTGGACAAATATGATAAACTCACAATGGAATAATATATTTGACTCAAAACACACATAAATCAGGAAATGGGTAAAAATACTCAAAATAAAAGCAATCCAATGTAAACTTGATTAATACTTTCACAGCAATATTGATAATCCTACCTACAAAAAAAATTGGAGTAATAACATCTTTCAACATGACAATATAATAAATAAAACTATAATTTTACATATCATATCACAAAGATGATTAACATAACAAATGGTTTATGCCAAAAATTCTTTAATTGAACAAAGAAAAAGCCAAAAAGGTATAGTATAGCTAAGATCACTTCAAAATAACTTGAACTGAATGACAAAATAAAACTACCAAAGTGATCCGATGTACTGAAATATTCCAAAACTTAGTGCTTTATAAGAAAGTCACCTCAGGATGCGGTGGTCCAGAGCATTTAACATTTCATCTAGCACATCCACAATCCCTCGAGCACTTTGAATCTCACTCAGACTGTAAAAATAATGGACGCAGAAAATAAATTAAACTAAAATTGTGCAGCAAAGATTTTGTGAAACAAAAATTATGAACAGTGAAAACTTTCCAGAATTTGAGTTGTTTGGCATGACAATGAAAATTTGACCCGTAAACTAATTATGCAACTAAGAAGTTTCAGAAAGGAAATAAACAACATGCTCCTTTTGTATTGACAGTAAAAAACATGTCTCATAAATGATTGACAGTAAAAACATGTCTCATAAATGTTTGGTCAAAGAACTGCCAATGCAATTAGAACTTTTTAAGAATAGCTTGGACCTAGTTTCAAGAGTATGTGGCCTGCAGAATGGGGCACAACAAATCATAATCAAAAGGTACTGCCATATTGCTACTTGCTAGTATGGTTTGAAGTTGATTAAAACCAACAAGGGGGTAGCAGCAACAACTGAGATGAAACTAATAGACTTGAAAATGCATTCATCATTTCATCATCATCCCAGCTACCTAAAAGTGACCATCAATAGGCTTTATATAAACAGTTTAAAAACATTTAGTCTTGCAAAATTGCTGTTTGCTGAGGCATATTTTGTGGACGCCATTGTGTTTGCTGCTTTATGGGACTATATTTTTGCAGACCTCAGACATGCTTTATTTAAAAATGATGATACTAGTATAGTGGTACTCCTTTCAATACTTGGACACTAAACATAAATGATGACTCCTCAATACAAAAGAAACTAAATCAGAAAGGCTAGAGTTCAGAAATCACAATGGTAAGCACACAAAAGACTACCTGAGGGCTGGTGCAGGAGGGGCAGATTGAAGAGAAGCTTGTATGGCAGCATCTTCATAGCTTTGACCTGGAGGTGGATATAGATGTGGCTGTCTCAACGGTTGACTTTGAGGTGGTGTAAACAACGGGACTGAATTTTCCTCACGAGGTGGAAAATCAACACCAGCAGCCTGCAAAACATTGTGATAGCAAATGTACTAATCAAGGTTCGGCTAACTAATAGAAGTAAGAAGTATGCAGTCAAAACTCAGAGAAAAGACACAATCGAACAAACTTGAAAAATGGAAACAGTGTAACTAGAAAATTTAGATCCCATGATCACACATATAAATAAGAACAGGGCAAAGAAAGAGTTCGGTAACAAAAGCTGATCATACCCTGAGTTCTTGGTAAGCCGCATGATACTGTCGATATTTTCGGATGGACCTCCAAAAAGCCACTTGCCATGTGTCAATCAAACTCAATATCTTCTCTCGGGCGTTTAAGTCTGGCTGAAAAGTTGAAACAAATATCAAACAGAGAAGCACATGAATGCAGAAAAAACTATCAAACAGGTATTCTCATCACCTTTTCTTTACTATCTTAACCATTTCACTCAATATGTCACGCTCAACGATCTGTTGATGAACAATATCCCGCAATTTTTTGCTTAGAGTCTCTAGCACCTGAGATAAGGGAACAAGTCAAAAACATCACATCAGCTGAAAGGAAAGAAGCATGAACATCAGCCAAAGCTATGTGTTACGTTCATAAGTTTCCAAAACTAAATAATGGAGGTGCTAATGTAAAACCTAAATAACAAAACTCTGTTTATGAAACAAGTCATAATATGGAAACTAGATTCTAAAAGCTTTTCTGATGCTAGCCAATGAATATTGCTAATCTTATACGACCCAAACATTGCTAAGTGAATTCACAATATGTCAAATTTCTGTTTTTTTTTTTTTTTAGTAAAGGATAAGTCTAGTAGAACTTACATAAAGTGTTAGAATTTGCACTTTTGAATTCTTGCTTCCAAGACGTTTCTTTAGGAGCTTGAGTGTATCCTTTGCTTGTCTGCACTTCAACAAGTTTCTTTCAGCATATTATGAAGCATATAAAATGATAAATGGTAAACGGTAAATGACATAAGAAAAATGCAAATTTCCTATTAGTAACTTTGGAAACTCCACATTCAACAATCCAGCTCAACAAATAAACTTTGTGATAAGCATCGCCCAACCATGAAAAACACAAACAAATAGTACAGAGCAACACATTCCATAACTAAATATTAGAAATATAGAAAGTCCATAAGTTGCCACAAAAACACTCTTCAGAGGGACATGTTAATCAACTTTGGAGTGTAGGTTATTCAAAGGCACCTAAAAAAGGCGACAGAAGCTTAAAAAGCGCACTCCAGACAGGACTAAAAAGTGACCAAAAACAATAAATTCTTTTTTGGTGAAATTTCAAAAAACCCTCACTGTTCACATTTCATGATTAAACATGTTGTGAAACCAAACTAGCACCTCAACAACAAATGCCACAAAAAGTTTGGTGACCCTCTACAAGACCATGACTCAACTAACCAACACTACACTTTCATCATTAAATAAAGATCTCACCCTCCATTCTAACAACCAGAAACCTAAGAATCCAAATTCCTAATTCCTAATCAAGTGCAAAGAAAAGTACAGCGAAATCAAAATAGGAAAACACATTCATTCGCAGCAGCCAGTAATGAAAACGCAGTGCAATTGCAGGTTCAAAGGACTAGAAGCAGTCAAGCAGTACGCATCACCGCAGGACAACTGGATTTAAATGACTGTTCTAAAACTATATGTATGTTGGAGACGTTGCAATGGATAATAAAAGGAAATCACAAGTAAATCACTGTGAACAAATCAATGGGTTAAAAAACGCCATCAAAACCCCGTTCCATCTCGCAGGATAAATACTGTAGCAAATCAGTAACTTATAAATTTACACTGTTTGGCAGCAATACCGATCCAGAAACATCAAAGAACAAACAAATTTACACAAAAAAAGTAGATAGGGAGGGAAACTTCGGTCAGACCCGGGATCCATGTTGATGATGTCACAAAGCTCGATGTTGACCGCCCAGTCCGGGCCGATCAGCATGTCGTTGGTCGCCCTCTCCGCGCACGCCACAGCCGCCGACATCTCTCCCGGCGGCACAGACCGATCACCACCACCGCCTCCTAAACCCTAAATCCTGCAGCGCGAAACCCGCCAAATCAGCTCCAAGATCCCACCTTTCCACCGATCCTGCGAAGGAATCCGCCCCAAGAACCCACTTCGACCACGCAAGAACTCGAATCCTTACCGAATCTGAGCGAATCGCCGTGAGATTCGCCCGCAAGAACCACCAAAAGAGCCTCCTTTTCCCGATCCCCGACCACCGGGCAACAGCACGAACTGGGTGGACGGTGAGGGTGGTGGGAGGCTTCGGGGGCGGATTCGCGATGAGCAGCAGGTGGGATTGGTTGGAGGATTTTGAGGGCCCAAGAAAAGGTAGCTGCAGCTACAAGACGGACGAGTAGACCCGTCCGGCGGCACCAAAGGGAGAAGAGAAAAACGCGGATTTTTTTTTTTTTTTTTGTCAGTCTGAATACGAGGGCTAACAATAATTTACTGTATTCTTTATTCTTTTATTATCTGTCGGTTGGAATTTTTTTTTGGACAAAAAGTTTGAACATCTAGATCAGGATGGTTCTGTATTTCAGGTTTGATTTTGCTACTTGATCAATTTTGATTTATTTGGGGGCAAATAGATGGCCTGCAAAAGAAAAAATTCAACTGGTTTCATTCAAGTTCTGGGGAGGTTTGGGCACCATCTAGATAGTGATGTCATGTGTTTGGTTTTGCTGTTTGGATTAAGTACTGGTTGGGCTACGTACGTTTGCAATTTTATTAGGTGTGAGAATAGATGGCTGCAGTTTATTTATTTTCTCAGTTATTTTTCAAGTTTTGGCCTTTCGGAGAGGTTTGGACACCATCTTGATGTTGATGTTTGTATATATGATTGATGATTCGTCATTTGGATCAAGTTTTGGTATGGCTTCTTCTTGTCATTTATGAGGTTGTTATTGTCACATAAAGTCGATTGTTGTAGCTGTGTGCTTGACATGCTACGATGCCGATCATCATTTTCATATGTGATGGTGATATGGTTGCTTAGCTTGCAAGCAACTTTCAGTTTTTATGTTGTTCTTCACATATTTTCAAATGAAGAGCAAAAAGAATGTTACGTTGCCGGAACATAGCGAAGAATGATTTTGCCAAATTATTCGAGAGAGTATCTTGTTCTTTTTTTTTTGTTAACTGGGAGCTTGCAAGAAACTTTCAGTTTACTATGTTATTCTCCACATATGTTCATGTGAAGAGCAAAAGAATGTTACTTTGTGGCCTTGTGGAA
The DNA here is from genome assembly GCA_015844335.1 of Chrysopogon serrulatus. Taxonomy (NCBI): domain Eukaryota; kingdom Viridiplantae; phylum Streptophyta; class Magnoliopsida; order Poales; family Poaceae; genus Chrysopogon; species Chrysopogon serrulatus. The sequence continues at coordinate 36,924 of JADLZL010000950.1, forward strand.
ACATAGCAAAGAATGATTTTGTCAAAATATTAGAGAGAGCATCTCGTTTTTGTTAATCGGTTGCCATATTTTTTTTATAAAATATAGATAAAAAAATGAATAGGTCTTTAGCCAAACTAGTTATATATATATATATAGAGAGAGAGAGAGAGGGGTTTACGCTTTCGGGGGAGGAGGGCCGGGGAAAGTAAAAACGAAAGCAAAGAAAAAAAAAAGGAATTGGAAAATGAGGAGTGAACAGTACAATCCTGGGTGAACAGTACAATCCCGATTGAACAGTGCGTTCCCGGTTCGTTTGGGGTGTTTGGTTCAGGGGAGTTGGCACTGTAGCGGGGATCAAAACACTGTGGATGAACAGTAAAATGGGAGGGGATCCCTATATATATATATATATATAAAATGAATAGGACTTTAGCCAAACTAATTTAATGGCTGCACTTCTAGATCCTGAGTTTGACTCCTGTCAAAGCGAATCCTATGAATCTAGAGCGTCCCAGGATCTCAGAGGGGCAACAAAATTTTTCCTTCTATCTTAGGCACCCTCAGAGACTATCTCACCCATGTGGGTCAATTTTTTCTTTGTAAAAAACACTGTGTTGTACAATGTCAAAAGCGCTTTTTTTTATTAGTCGCAAGAAAGCACTTTTTTTATTTACAGATGTTCAATCCCAACATCCAAATGTGTGTGTGCCCAGCTGATTAAACAGGACCTACATATTCGCCATACAGAAACTATTATTTAGCAATCCCTGCTTTGCTTAATTGTCTGCATAACACATTATTTGAAACTTATGTTTTTTATATAAGAATCTAAACAAAGTGTCCCCTCGGTTCCAGGCTCGATAATTAAGGCCTTGTTTAGTTAGATGCTTGAGTTGTAAGTTTTTCCACTCTCTCCGATCACATCAATTTGTATCCGTATCATGGGTATTAAATGTAAGTAAAAAAAAAAAAAGCTAATTGTACAGTTTGGTTAGACATCAGGAGGCGAATCTTTTGAGCCTAGTTGGGCGTATGATTGGACAATATTTGTCAAATCAAATGAAAGTCTTCTGAGTTTAGGTTGAAGAAACTTTCGATCCGAACAAGACCTAAGTACGGCACGCTGGCTATGACGACTAATAATGAATGAAAATCTGAACAATCATGCAAACACATATACAGCGATAGGAACGACGAACGAGTCGATGATGCGTCCGTTATTTGGACGAGTTCGCGGTTGGAACAGAGCAGAGCAGAGATGTCTGCACCACTCACTGACAACGCCCGGCGCCCGCTTCATTCAGCGGAAAGCGAAAGAAACTCCGCATTCGATGACGATCGACAGCGTGCGCGGGCCCAAAGCTGATGATGCAGTGCTGTGCATTTCATCGCCACTCCAAGCCAGGTTTGTTACTTTGCTGACACCATTGTCATTTAGTAATTCAGATGCTACTACCACTCGCCAGTCGCCACATCTGTCACACTCAAGACTGAGGAGGGATTATGAGTGACCAGTGATTTTCTAGAAAATGTTGTCATCCTGTAAAAAGTTTTTTTTGTTTCTTCTCTTTTCTCTCTTTTTCTAGTTTTATTACCTTATCTGGAGAGAATATGCATGCCTTTTTCCTATAAGAAACAAAATTTTTTGAGTAGACAAAAAGAAGACACTGAAATATTAAAGGCTGAAAAATCATTTTGACCATGGCCCAAGTGGCAGCAAATTTGGACAGATTTCGAAGAAAGGCCTACTAGATCATTCTTAACTCTTGACAATCAGATTCCGGGTGGGCCAAATTAAGGGGCCCATTTACGTAGACAGGGGGCATAGGGCTTAACACGTGTTGAGTTGCCTACATCTCTTTCATCCTAAGTGGATTCCTATAATAATATATGAAAGAAGCTTCATTAGTTGTCTACTAAGTGGATGCATTATGTATGAATAGATACAAAAAATACACACTCCTGGCCCGATGAATCGCCCAAAATGAATTTGGTGGCCATCTTGGTTGGTGGATGAAATGTATCTTATGCGGTCCCATATGTGGAGTCTATCAGGTTTGGTAGGTTATATCTGCTTATAATGCAATGAAACAATATCTCAACTTTTTTACATCCACTCATGCAACATCACTAAATATCTTTTTTTTTTTTTATAAAATATGATGAGGCCTCCATCCACCAACCAAATACACCCACATTGGCTAGCCTATTAAGAGCATTTTCATGAGTTCTCAAATTCTACTCCAAATCTTAATTTTTTCAACAAGATTGAAAAACCTCTATAGCTGCTTATGTCATCTCACAATCTTTCCACACTTGTGAAAATAGATCCAATCATGCACAAATATACACGCACATATTCGGGTCACCAAAGCGAGGTAGAAGGGCGTGGAAGAAGAAAAGAAGAAAGGACATAGTTTTCAATGCAAATGCATAAAAGGGAAATAGAGTATAAAAGTAGATTGGGTGATTTAGAAATAGTCTAGGATTCACGATGCATAGTTCCTCACTGCCTTCGAGCTTCTAAGAGTGAGATATTAGAAATGGTTGCAGAAAGGCCACAAATATGCTCCACACATTATATTTAGCATGACCAAGGGGTAAATGGAAAACATGTTATACTCCAAAATTTGTATTTTAGCGAATAGAAAATACTAAATAGAATAAATAATTTTATTATGTTGTAATACTTTTTAGATTGGTTAAGTTATTGCCAATTTATTTTTCAACAAATTATTAAAAGTTCTAAATTATTTTTTGTAGGAATGATTTCATTTATGCTACCCACATTAATTTTAATGTCTAGAAAATGTGTCAAAAATTTGGTTAACCCATGAATAAATTTTTCTCTTGTCTTCTTTTTTCAAAAGTTAAGTTTCAAGTATAAGTTTGAATTTTGAATTTTAAAAGTGTTTGAAATAGTTTCTAAAATGACTTTCAAAACAAATTCTAAAGGTTTCAAAGTAAGTTTAAAAATGTTTAAAAATACATGTTTGAAAAAACTCTAATTTTGTGAATGGATAAGGAGCCAAAGCACATGGCAAAGGGGGGTGAAGGGCTCAAGCTAGCGTGGCATTCATGCAAGCTTACTAACACCCCACACCTCCTTCCTTCTATCTTGGGCCATTGGTCTACTGATTTTCACTGAACAAGCCCACAAAACTAGTTGAACAAGGCCCACTTTTGTGTAGGATCAAGATGGCCGATGAGAGGTGAATAGTTATTTCTAAAAATTAATCGCAAGAGTTAGCCGATTTAAATGTGGAAGTAAACTAACGGTCTAACATCTACTACACCCCCTCTATCTAAATTATCTAGCACCTTAACAAAAGATAGAACTAGTATGCTAGTAGAGCACAGAGCTAATGGAAGCTCACCTAAGCAATTCTAGTTGGCTGCTGATGTTTGATGCTCCTAGGTGTCCTATTTGGTAGCCCTTGCACGGGTGGTTTAATCTTATCTCTCTTTTTAGCGGCTTGTTTTGGCTGAGCTTTTGCTTCATAAACCATCTAATACTCTACTGTATTTTTTTGTTATTGATAATGTAAATAGAGAAATCCACGATTCGAAACAAAACTTTAAAAACTTGAATCATTTTCAATACTCATGCAACTCCTTCCTCTCCCCACTATGCTCTCCATCTTAGCCTGTCCTCTTGGCTGGAAAGTTTTGGCAGCACCATCCATATCAACAAAGGAAAAACAAAACATGTCCATTATAGCGACCATAGCTTAACTTTGATGGCTACCGTGTTTGGATGGGTAGGGCAAATATTTTGCCCTGTCCTATCAAATCTTTAGACATATGCATAGAGTATTAAATATAGACTAAAAAATAAATATTTATACAGATGGCGATAATTTTTGTGAGATAAATCTTTAAACCTAATTTATTCATGATTTGACAATATGGCAGTAAACATGTGCTAATGACATATTAGTTAGTATAAAAAATTATCTTGTGGTTTTCTAACGAGTTACGTAATTTATTTTTTTATTAGTGTCGAAAACCCTTTTTGATATCCCACGTAACCTCTTTTACCACTACATCCAAACAGCCCCTAACTTGTTTGGCTGCCGTGCTTATGCATATTATTGATGTGGCATCTGCAATTGGTTCATCAATTCATCAATACACAAAAGCATGGAAAAAAGCTCAGATTAGTGTAGCTGACATCATTTGTTCTTTTTTGTGAGAAGTTGGTCATAAGAGAAAACAGATGTGGTCATGGCATGATCAACTCATTGGCACTAGTGGTGGCTCCATGTTTCTAGAAACCCTATGGATGTTGGTACGATATCAGACCATCAATGCATGCTTGAGCTAGAAATGGCACCAGCGGACTGGAGCAGCATTATGGTGAACACTATGATATTTTTTAGATGTCTCCAAGATTCAAAATATTAAATTTAAAAGAGAACTAATGAAGTTGGATAGTTATTTATCAGGAATGAAGAAGCTCAACAAGAGATAATTCAAGATTTTCTTGATTATACTCTCAAGGCTTTCTTGATTATACTCGGTAGAATTAACTATATAGCTACAAGATAGGAATGGAAAAAGGATTAGAAGAAGAGAGAGAGACAACAATGCCATAGTTGACAAAGCTTCACCAAAATAGCTTGAGCAGACCCAATGCTCCATGGTGTGTATATGCCTCAGTATGCTTGCAGATTGTCGGAGCGACCTGTAGAGGTCACTAGTGCCTCAGGCCAAGAAATGTGTGGTCCAAGCACTAGGAATGAAAAAGCAAGGCAAGAATAGTAAAACAATGGGTACTTTTTGGTGCATTGAGAGAGGCTGAGGGACCAGAAATCTAGTATATTCACTAATCTAGGTTGGAAGACCATATGCCTCAAACCATCCAAATCTACATGTAATCTGAACTTTTGTACTGAGACCACCATCATTAGTACCTGCGTTGGTGCTGCCCTAAACTATTGTAGGTTGTTTTTTTTATCAAGCATCTTTTTTTCAAAAATTTATGGGCGACTTTTATTCAAGGAATATATAAAGGTAAAGCTGAAAAAAATAACTATTATAGCTCTCTTCCTATTTCTTTCTCTCAGCTAGGGGTGAAAGCACTACAAGAAATCTATTGATCTATGATGCTCAATCTCTAACGGTTTCAAGAACATCAGGGATAAGATCGATCTGTGATAATTTTTTTTGTCGCGGATCGATCTTATTCATCACGCATCAATTTTATACTTGGCGTTCTCACGGAAATGTTATGGATTGAGCGTCATAGATCATCGGAGAGTGGTATGGATAATCCCCTCTCCGATTCGCTCTGAATCTAAATTTTAAGGATATGGAGAAGTGTTTTTAATATACATCTGGATGTGGATAATCCGTATCCGATTTTATTGGATGCGGTGTAGGATATGAGATTGGACGAAATCCGATGGATATGGATTATCCGATAACTGAACGCGAATTGTCCGAAGTTTACAATAGGATAACTGAATATTTTAGGGAGCCCAAGCTGCGAGAACATAACACATTGACACGTTATATTGTAGCCCACAAGCAAATCTCGTCAACTTCTATGCATTACTAATTTGAGTAACTTCAATGAGTGAATGGTGTAGTTTTGCTTTTAATTAAGAATGTTTATTTCTTTTACACGCTTATTAATTTTTTGAGCTTAAATCAAAGGGATGGATTGTTGGTTACTCATGGTAAAAAACAACATGTAAGGACATATTATCTGACTTAAAAAAGCCCGCTTCGGCTCCGACACTGTTCTGAATCTGTACCATTTCCGACATCCGAAATAATCTATATTAGCATTGAATCTATGTAATATCTGCGTCCAATTTCGACCCAAAAAAAGATGGATTAGGATATGAGAAAGACACTATCCATGCCGACCGGTCCATTTTCATCCCAGTCTCAGTCATGCATGAAGCTGTTGTAAGCTGTTTTGACAAATAATTTTTTCAAGACAACTTAATTTCACCTTGAAAGATGCTCATGAAGCTGTTTTGTTTTGCCAAACGGGGCCTAATAACTTTTAAGTCAAAAATTGTTTGAGGATAGCTACATAAAATTTATTTCAATGAATTAATGTGATGGGACACATGCAGAGAGAACAACTTCAATTAAATAAACAAATAAAAAAATACTTACAAAGTATTTAAAGAATATTTGCACGGATCACCTTGCTAGTTAAAGGAACAATGATGAAAGCCACTTCTTACTTGAAAACCCAGTGTGCCAAAGATCACCGGGCCTTGTCGGTTTATTTGTCTTTGCAATCGCGTATGATTTGAGGTCATTTTGGGCAGGACAGATGTGTTTGTCATGTTGGACAGCCTAGACCGAGTAGTGCCGGTGTCTGTGCTGTCTGTGCTAACGCCTTCCACATTGGTAGATGATGTGTAGCAGAAGGCATCAGGGTGGTGGCATGTATGTTGCCACCGGCATCCTTGCCGGCAGATTGGGCAGTGGCACCTCAGACCGCAGCACGTTGACGGCCTGCCTTATGGACGGCCGGAGACTCCGGTCAGGGTGCGCGCACCAGAGCCCAACGAGCATCAACGTCTCCATCTCACGGGCGTCGAACTCACCCTTCAGCCGAGCGTCAGCGGCGTCGACGATGGCTCCTCTGCCGTGCCATTCCCACACCCATTGCACAATGTGGATCACGTCTTCTTCCTCGCCCTCGCGACAATTCACTAGAGGCCGCCTACCGCAGGCGGTCTCTAGCATTACGACTCCGAAGCTATAGACGTCCGACTCGGCGTTCGTCTTGCCGGTGACCATGCACTCGGGTCCATGTACCCCCATGGTCCCGGCGAGCACCAAATCGTGTGCGAGCCCCGGCCGTGGTCGACGAGCCTGGCCAGCCCGAAGTCGCCGAGCTTGGCGTGGGAAGGACGTCCAGCATCACGTTGCTGGGTTTGATGTCCCTGTGCACCACGCACTGCTCCCACTCCTCGTGCAGGTAGAGCAGCGCCGACCCTAGGCCCAGCACGACTCTCGTGCCGGACCGGCCATGGCAGCACCGTGTTGTTGTTGCCGCCGGTTCCGGTGCGGGTGCGGCAGAGGTGCTTATCGAGGCTGCCGTTGGGCATCATCTCGTAGACGAGGAGCAGCTCGCCGCCGTCGTGGCACCAGCCGATGAGGTGCACCAGGTTGCGTGCGCAGCCGGCTGATGATCCCTCCGAGGCGTACTCTTTCCTCCCTGCTTGGAGCCCTGGACACCCTCTTGATGGCGACCTCAAGATCCATCTCCTTCAAGAATCCTCTATACACATACCCAAATCCTCCTGCCCCAAGCTTTCTGTCATCGGCGAAGTTGCCGGTGGCAACGGCGAGCTGCTGTAGCGGAACCGCTTCGGTCCGGCCCCTTTCTCAAACTCCGTCTTCCATCTCCGGCCTTTGTCTAAGAATCCTTTTTCTCCCACCTCTTCTTGCCTCCGTCGCTTCCTCATGGACGACCTTGGCCTGTTCCCTCCGTCGCCGGAGAAGTAAGAAGCCCAGAACAACGACGACCAAGGTCGAGACTGAACCGACGACGACGAAGACGACGATCATGATCTCTGCGGGCTTTGAAGCTTCTGCGGTGGTTCAAAAGACCACGTCAATGTTGTTGCAACGAACGGCATCAATCCCTAACGGAGGAAAATGTTTATTACCTGCACCCGAAGGCAGCCGTGTCGACGGCGGTTTCGATGCCGGCGGTGGCGGCAGGGTGACGTAGTCTCAGTGGTTGTAGCAGGTAGACGAGGTAGCAGCTGTAGCCCTTGACGGCGCCTCCGGAATTGTTGTCGAACCGCCGCACCACCAGCTGGTTGGCGAAGGTGGAGACACAGCTCACGCACTCGCTGGCGTTGAGGTCCCTGGTGCACTGCGCCAGCCCGTACATCTCCTTGGCTCCCATGCCGGAGTACGGCGTGCTGCTGTTGAAGATCCGCAGCGGCGACTGCGCGACGACGCCGGTGACTTGCTCACCAGCGGCACCCACGCGGCCCGCAGCAGTTCTGGGTTCGCTGTCACTGGCCTGCCGGTCGACGATGGTCGCGTTCACGTGGAACGCGGGCTTGAGGTCGCGACGGCCGGGATCGGCGCCGCCGAGTACCGGAGTTAACGCACGCGTCGTACGCCGCGCTCACGTTCCGGCTGCCCGGGCACACCGCCGTGATCCCGGCTGGGGCCCCCTGAGACAGTCCAGGCACTGCGCCGCGTCGCGGTCCGCGAAGCACATGATGAGGGCCGAACACCTCGCTGGGACTTGACCCGGCGCTGCCCTTTAGAACCAGCCGTTGTCGCCGGTCGCCGCGGGAGCGCGGCCAGGAGGTGGTCCAGGTTCTTCTTGTACTGGCTATCGTCGGGTAGTTGTCCGTCGACGAGCAGGACGGATTGAACGGCTCCATGATAGTATTGTTGTCCTGCCCGGCGGCGGCGGCGGCCGCGGCCACGACCAAGATGATGGCCGAGGCGGCGAGGAGGAGAAGGCAGGATGCCATTGCCGCCGGGGACGGGACACCCCAGCTTGCTTTCTGGTCCTTGTCACATCTCTGTATATGCAGAAACAAGAATCGTGTTTTCAAGCAGCTACGAATCCAGAGAGTCAGCCAGCAGTGAAGGTACTGGAAAATGCCGGCTTCTTGCAGTTGTTCAGGATCCGTTTGGAAGTTTCACAAGAGTTGCTACTGGCTAGAAAGATTTGTAAGCTAGTAGTACCACTCTTCTAATTTGAACAGATGTCATCGTTCTAAATAGCGGTAGTCTAAAAACAGAGATACTCTACTCAATTTGTGGGCTTTGGACCATGTCAAATGCGATTTCGATAATCCATCAACAACTAATGCCCGGCCTGCTTCTGTCTTGATACTTTATAATTATTATAATTATAATGCCGGCTCCTATCACTATCGTTTTAATCCGATTTCTCAAACAGGACTAGCAACATGCCTTGCAGTGAAAAAGTGTACTCCCTCCGTCCTTAAAATAACTGCCGCTAGCTTCGGTAAAACAAATACCGCAATTTTTATAAATAATAAATATTATCGATTAGTATCATAATTAGTATCATCGGAAAGATCTTTGAATCTAGTTTTTTTTAACAAAATTATTCCGAGATATAAATATTGCACGCATTTTCTACAAATCGAAGTCAAACTTGCGGCACGAAAACTGGAAACGACAGTTATTTTGGGACATAGTAGTAGTTCACAATGAAGCAGTGAGGTAAAGAAAGAGTAAAGCGAAAACATCACATCACTCGTGTGATTTATTAAGGTCTTTTCTCACTCGAATTTTTTCTATCCAATCCATGAACGCCGTGTGATCTTCTTCCTCGATGTCAACAAGGTTATGATTAGGATTTCAAGTTTGGGACTTACTTTGAATAGGTGGGCTTCTGACGGTGCTGGTAGGTGCAACGACGGGGTGGGGCTAGATGAGCGATCAGGTTTTTGCAGAAGAGTCTCGTCGACTGCTCGCTACTTTTCATCGCCTTCTTCCCAGTGGTCACCCCTTCGTGAATCATCTTCCTGGTGGACGTTCGAAGGACGACACAACAAACTTCTTCTAGCACGACTGTGGTTCTTGACTTCAGGTAACTCATGATGATTTGTGGAAATAGTCACTAAGGCCTTAGGCATGGGCCCCTCCGCTGGATATACTCTTTCCTTGAATTTATCAAATTTAATGTCGTTTCCACTACGATTAATATGTTGTTCATGTTCGTAACTGCTAATATTGGTGCCACTAGTAATATCGCAGACATACATATATATGTTGTCACCAATTTAGTATTTTTTATTAAATTTAAGATGAAAATGCCTAAATTCCAACAAATCATGATCAAGTGTCCATTTGACTATTAGCATAAAAAGACAACTATCAGTATCAGTCGAGCGCTAACAGCCGACCAAAAGGATAGATCATCCAACAATCCGTCCCATGCTGAAACTTTGGGGTGTCACTTGTGGAGCTCACCCTAGCCCCACAAGGTCAGGCCACCCATCCACTTCATGGAGAGGCAAAACCCAGGCAGCCAGCAGCTCCTCGACCTGTTCGCTCTCAGTCTCACTCTCTTGTTCATCCCTCTCTACAATCTCTCTCACACACCTCAACATTGCTGTGGTTATTTTTGTTTGAATATTTGCATGGCATGCGGGCTTGCCTATCCGGCTCCCCTGCCTGTCTTTATGTACCCAACACTAGTACAAACCGCGCGGCATTGCACGCGCAGGTGAGTGAGCACTCAACATCGCACGTTGATGGAGGTATACATATGTACAGGATGCATTTTTGTGTCACATATGTGTAGGTATATGTTAAATATGTTGGTGTTGGGCAATAACTTGCCCCTAACTAGTGACATGTAAAAGACAGCCAATATTGATAGACAGTAATTGTGGATTACTCAATGATTATTGGATTGATCAGCACATATATAGGTTTGGTGACAGGCCCACTTGCCACATTACAATTCAACACTTCCCCAAGAGCCTAAACTAGGTTAATCGTGAACATTGAGATCGGACCTAAACTCGCGTGAACACGGATCGCCGGCAAACCTTTCATGAAGATGTCGGTGTACTGGGACGAGTGGGAACGCAGGACGCCGGACTTCACAAGGGCAACTCGCTTCCGACGGCGGAAGATCGATCTTAATATGCTTTATCCGCTGGTGCTGAACCGTGGTTGGTGGAGAACCCGAGACACAATTAAATAAAATAATTGTTGTCCGCTTTCTTATTCCACGCTTCCAAGGCCTCGTCCAGGGCCGAGATCTCTCGGGCCGGAGCCTCACGTGAGGGGGGGCAAGAATAGGCGGGAATTGTCCACCTCTTCCCATCGCCTTAAGTTTTTTAGGTTGAACTGTAAGTGCATGCAACTCAATATGATATCAAAGTCGAGGAGGTCTCGAAGCCCGAATCTCGGTAGACACAATTAAATAAAATAATTGGTGTCCGCTTCTATTCCACGCCTAGGCGCCGCCTGCCGCAGACTCTCGCCGGAGCCTCGACGCCGGAGGTGAGCGCTAATATAGTTGAATTGTCCACCTCTCCCTATCGCTTTTGTAGGCTGAATCTTGGCCAAACAGACGCAACTCAATAAATATGTCGTAAGACAGAGAAGCTTAAGAATTCTCAGCATGTGTCGAACTTTCACGAAGAAAGAATCCACCATTCATGTCGTATCCCACACAGCCCGTGTTGTGAGGAGGTGAGGATGGCCCAGAACAGGGACATGCGCTGTGCGTTGTCTCCATATACTTACAGACAAAGAGAGAGAGTGAACACAACACAGAAAAGATTTTAGCCCTTGAAATGCTCTTCTGCGAAATAATTACTACCCCTCCTAACCAGATCGAATAAGGTAAAATCTATCGTTGATTGCTGATTCTAATTTCTGCAACGTACAATATGATAAGCTAATAGCATGTTGATTAATCCTTGTGTC
>JADLZL010000951.1:0-50947 GCA_015844335.1 Chrysopogon serrulatus
ATAGACCATATATGTATGCCAAATCAGTTTTTTTACACATAGAACAACGTCATAAATGAGTAATAGAATAGTGTTATTAAATACACAATTATATTTTACTACAAGCAGACACAAGGATCTTACATTAACGCACAAGAGCCTAATCTCGCAGCGGATCTACATGTGATAAATACTCTCTCCGTCCCAAAAAGAATGTCGTTCTTGCTTCCTAAGAAACGATTGCCGGTAATTTTTAAAAATAGTAAATAACATCGATTAGTATCACAATTAGTATTGTTGAAAAGATCTTTAGATCTAGTTTTTTAACAAATTTATTTGAAGATATAAATATTATATATATTTTCTACAAATCGAGTCAAACTTGTGTAGCACGAACACCCAAAAAACGTCATCCTTTTGGGGACGGAGGGAGTAAGTACCATTAGACTAGCGGAGTTTTTTTTTAATAAACATATTGGGAGATAAAAATATTTGATAAATATTTTCTATAAATTTAGTCAGGCTTTTAGAAATCTACTCAAAAAGTGAGATGGACGGTAATTTTAAGATGGAGGTATAATGTTGGGCAGTACAAATCATACTATGGCTTCAAAAGATGTGCCTGACTATGGTTCGAAATTGTGGTTGGGACGAGTGACGGTGTACGTCATATGCTGCTCAAGGGCCTAGGGATGATTATGTCCGCCGCTGCTTCTCTACACTTCGCTCTTACGCTGTTTTTGTGTGATTCCGCTCATATTGGATGCATCAGCTAAATTTTACTCCTTCCGTCCCTAAATAACTGTCGTTTTCGCTTCCCCGAGGAAGAAATGTCGGCAATTTTAATAAATAATAAATATTATCGATTAGTATCATAATTAGTATCATGAAAGATCTTTGGATCTAGTTTTTTTAACAAAATTATTTGGAGATATAAATATTGCACGCATTTCCTACAAATCAAGTCAAACTTGTGGCACGCATTCCACGGCGATAATTATTTCGAGACGGAGGGAGTAGCTAACTAAATTTATTTATTAGGCATCCAAACAGTCCAACCAATGACAGAGCTAGGAAATAATTATAGCTAGGGCGAATTTCAACTAGGACCTGAACCAAAAAGACATCGTATTCATAAAGCACCGCATTCACATTCTGCAATCACAGAATCATGGAAAAACATTGGCGAAAAGTAGACAGAAATGCAAATTTGAAGAATAAACTGGTAGTTCTTCAAGTCTGCACAAAAACTACTTGTCAAATTGGCATACTCAATTACTGTCTTGCTTGTAATTTGAGATACTCATGATTCATGAACTGAAAAAACGAAAAAAAGACAATACCATTTTTTTGTTCTTGGCAATGCCACTCTAATGTTCGCGGAGCTGCTGCCCTTGCTCCTCTGCCAGCGCTAACCTGTCAACGGCCATGGCCGGCCCCAGCGCCAGGCGCCAGCTCATGCTCCTCTTCTCCCTCCACGCCGGCCGCTAGGCGCAGCAAGCTCCTGCTCCTGCTCGGCGAGCGGCGGGCGCACCTGGGCACGTGGCGGCGGTTGGCGGGCGGATGGGCGTCAGGCAGCCGGCCAGCAGTCAACAGATGGGGACCGGCGAGCGCTCAATGCGGAATTGCGGGCGGCGGTGGCTGTGCTTGTCTACTCGATGCAGACAGGGAGCGACCGACGGATGGATGGTTTTGCCGATTGGGCCTTTATTGGGCTACAAATGAAAATGACAAATAAAATGGGGAAAAAGTCTACATCACCCCACGAACTATGATGGGTGGAAGCAACTTTTTACCCCGCCAACTATAAAAGCAGGGTATTCTACCCGAACTTTTCAAACTGGTTAAATTACCCCTAAAGCGGTTTTGAACGGTGGTTTTGCTACAGTAGCGTGGTTTTATCTTTTTTTTATTTATTTCGGTGAATCTTTGAAAAATCATAGTAAATCATAGAAAAATCATAAAATAGAAAATCAATTTTGTTGGACTCCACATGAGTAGATCTACATAGCGAGCTTATAATATGTTATTTATGTTTTAGTATATTTTTTTTGTTGTAACTTTAGATCTATGATTTTCTATAATTAAATAGAATAATTCATAGCCACAGTTTACGTGGTCCAATTATAGTAAAATTTTTATGGTAGGCTAATTATTGTATGCTTGATTTCTAGTAAAAATTTCATACTCATTGAATAATGTATAACTTATTTATAAATTAATTTAGGTTTATGCTTATTAAATATAAATAAATTTATAACTAAGTTTTACATTATTCAATGAGTATGAAATTTTTACTAGAGATCAACCATACAATAATTAGCCTACCATAAAACTTTCACCATAATTGGACCGGAAACTGCGGCTATGAATTATTCTATTTAATTATAGAAAATCATATATCTAAAGTTACAAAAAATTTGTACTAAAACATAAAATGTTATATGCTAGCTGTGTAGATCTATTCATGTGGAGTCCAACAAAATTAGATTTTCTATTTTATGATTTTTCTATGATTTATTATGATTTTTCAAAGATTTAGCCGAAATAAATAAAAAAGAAAAAGATAAAACCACGCTACTGTAGCAAACCCACCGTTCAAAACCGCTCTAGGGGTAATTTAACCGGTTTGAAAAGTTCAGGGGGTAAAATACCTGGTTTTGTAGTTGAGGGGGTAAAGTGTTCCACCCATCATAGTTCAGGGGGTGATGTAGACTTTTTCCAATAAAATGGCCCAGTCATGCACTAGACACAGGTGCTCTGGCTAGCTTGTGCCTCGTCCCGTCGTTCGTCGTTGGCCATGGCCGCAGCCACAGCATCCTCACGTCCTCGGTAGCCAGAGACAGGGAAGAAGATGGGTCCAGGGGTCCATGGCTATGCCGCCGGTAGCTGGGGCGGCCGCCCCACCACGCCCCTACGTCGTTGAGTCCAGCTAAAAAAGTAGCTAAATTTTAGCTGAATCTATTAGTTGGAGCATCCAAACACCCCAGCTAAAAATTAGCTAGCTAAAGTTTTTCTAAATTTTAGTTGGGTGCATCCAAACAGACCAGTCAGTGTGTTATTATATGGTGGCAACATCTGGACAATGAAGCAAGTGATGGCATAATGTTGGCTGAGATGATAAAAAAAAAATAATGTTGGCTGAGACTCACAATTTACTTACTAATGGAATTTCGTGCGTGACACTAAACTTTACCCATGTACGAAATACCGACACACTAATCATATTGCCTTTAGTCATCATCTAACTAAATTGGGAGTCTAGATGCTTTTCTACAGTAAATAATGTCTTACAATTTTCAACTCGTGGTTGAACTATTCTTGTTCAACGGAGACCTCCTGAGGCGCCGGTGCGTAGTGGGGTTCTAAAGCGGGTTGATAATGTAAAGAGCGGTAGAGGTCGACCTAAACTAACTTTGGGGCGAGTCGGTTAAGAGGGACCTTAAGGAGTGGAATATCTCCAAGGATTTAGCTATGGATAGGGGCGCTTGGAGACTAGCAATCAACGATTTTGAACCGTGACCCTAACTCCATCTGTCTTGTGTCCTTTATGTGTTTCTCTATTTCGTGTCTCTCTTTTGGGTTTCACTTCTAAATTTACCCCAACTTTTTAGGACAAAAGGCTTTGTTGTTGTTGTTGTTGTTGTGGTTGAACTATTCTTGTGATGTTTCATCTTGTCTATCGGCCCATCCACACAGCTGGGCTCTTTGTCAGTTGGGCTGCTATTAGGTTTCTTAGTGAAACAAAAGCATCTTTTGTCCAATCTCCTTCAGGTCCAGGATGAGCTAATTCCAAGGCATTTGAAACTCTCAAAAAGAATAAGACAACGTTTTCTCATCGATCTCAACCACATAACAGAAAGCTTACAAATTAACTGAACGCACAAAATGTTTTCCAGCCTTACTGGTTATTGATCATCAATCCGACAATATTTTGTGCCTCAGCGTCACCATTTATGGAATATACGAATCTAGATCGAATTTGGTTCAACTTGGGATATGCATTGAGCATGCAGAAGGTTACAGTGCTTTGGATATGCCATTCCTATTCTCTGATGCTGCCACCACAGAACTTGAAGCCGGCAGAGGCCATGGTGCGCCAGACATTACAGCCTCGATCTCCCAGGTCTCTCGAGGGCAGTTTGTGAGGTTCCGGCATCCCTGAGCCGTCACATACTATCAAAAAGAAAGACCACTGTTAGTGTGCAAAAGGAAGAGGATGGACACTTTATATAATGCGTTATTGGAAGTGAGCAGAAACTATGTAAACAAAAATGAAAATTGTAATAGGATATCATGCTGCTCTTCAACCCATTACCATAATGTGAGATACAAGATCCCTGGAAACAATTGTCTAAGTATGATCATCAGCAGATCGATAAACCTGATGCAAACTACTTGGACTAACTAAACAGAATGGTTTTTTACTGTTCAACCAATAGAAGTACCTTTTGAGTTTACTGTAATCCATGTCATAGCACAAAAACAATGCAAGGCCGCTTGCCGGAAAAGGGTTACCAGTATGTGAACACACATTATATCAATTTTGCATTTCTTACATTCAAAGGTGTTCCAGGTAAACAATATCTGATTTATTGATTAGCTGCTGCAAAAAGACGTATCGTGGAATATAACCACATATAATTATCAAAAGGGGTGGTAACCAGGACATACCAAATCACTTTCAATGCGAACGCCACCAAAACTTTTATACTTTTCAACCTCTTGCCAGTTGAAGAACTTTGAGGAAATTGGATCATCCCTTGTTTTGGTCAGCAAAGCATCAATGAAATAGCAGCCTGGCTCCACTGTGATAACCTGATCCAGAATCACAGAAGCTCAAAGATTTCATATTACTGCACTAAGAAGACGACACTGAGCACGTTTGGCACTGGTTGCTGTGGCTGCTGCGGCAGTCTCCCACACAGAAGTACTGTAGCAGCAGCTGCAGCAGCAAAAAGACAGTACAAACAGTACAACTTTTCCCCCTTCAATTAAGGTAGTATACCGAATGATGCCACTTGTCAGATATTTGCACACATATAGGGAAGCGCTTTTACCTAGTTACATTTTAATATTATCATTCCAAACTTTCTATTGGGATGCTATTTCATGAACACGAGACAGCACAAGCACAATGGATACCAGTGATCTCATGATTGTTTATCAAGAATTGAACATGAAAAAATTGATGGATCATATAGCCAGGTGATGATAGGTCAAATGTGCATGATGTTGCACAATCAGCACTTGGCTACCCAAGATAAGTGTACAAAGAGCAGAGCAGAATACAGAAAAAATTGGCATGCAGGGGAAGGGGGTTGTCTGGGAAGCAATCAGACAGCTGTAGGCATATAATGTAGCAGCATTCTGCTATTCCTCTTTATTGCTAGATGTAAGATTTATGGCACAAGTAAACTAACCATTCCTTCTTTCAGTTCTCTTGTGGTTCGCAAGGAGCTCAGTCCTGGATCCTTGGGCCTCTCCAATCCCTAAATTAGGAACAAGCGTTTATCTCAATTGAGAGCAACAAACAAATGTAGACTGGAAACAGCGTAAGTCTATGAAAAGTGTACAGACCTCAGGGTAGCCTCCTGGATCATGGGTGTCAATCCCAAGTAAGTGCCCAAGACCATGAGGCATGAAAACAGCCCCTAACCTTTGAGCCATCATATCATCAACATCCCTGAAAAATGGTTTTCAAGGAATAGTAGTCAGAAAAATAGTTTCGAGGGTTGAAGTTTGGTAGTCACAATGAAAATTTACGCACCCTTGGAGAATTTGTTCCTTCCTGAGAGATTCAAGTATTGCCCGTTCTGCTAATCTGCAAGAGAGAGAGATGAACTATGCTTGAACCATATAGAAGAAAAACAATATGATCTGGGTAAATAAGCTAATACATTAAGGGGTTGTTTGGATATAGTCTTTTGCGAAAATCATTGTCCCCCAAACTCGTTTCGGCCTAATTACCACTAGATCTCCATTTGGATTGCACAACAAAATCAGGTACATGTAAATCTGATTCTCCGCAAAACTAAAAAACTGAGTTTTATCAGAATCAATTGCCCACTCGTTTTAACAAAACCGGTGTCAAAACATCGTGTTCATCCACACATGCCAATGGCAGTAGAATCAAGATCTTACAACAGAAGGTCATGTGCTGTCTACATTCAGTTGAGTGTCAAGTTGCCATTGCTCACCATTGGAAACTTGTGAAAAGAGGAGACACAGACAGACATAAGTTCAAGGCATTCGGCTTATTATATCCAAACAGAGAATTGTATAAACACATGGTTAACCAATCTTAAATTCATTTTTCCTAAAAACCCTTCTAAAACGTGTTGCAAAAACTGGTCTTTATTTTTTTAGATCCAAACAAGCATTAAGCCAATATGATCATGGTAAATAAAGGCCCAGAGGTGCTCAAGGTGGTGGCACTGAACTTTCACCAGCAGATCCGTGTGGATGGGAGGCTAGATGAGCAGGAGAACATTGTCAACTAAGTAGCTTCTGCAGTTGGTGATGCTGTTAATTGTTTGTGCTGAGTGTTGACTGATGGGCCATATAACCTCTCTTAAGTCACTCTAGTGTGTAGTTTCTAGATTCCATTTGCTTTTGGCTTCATGGATGTGTGTGCCTGCCCGCGATGTCTAACTTGTCTGTGATATCGTTAGACATTTTTGCTGAGCACACATTCTAAGCCTGCTTAGCTGTCCAGGTGCCATATGCGGTTTCTGTGGTGTCATATCTTGAACTGATAAACATCGTTGTGTTGCTGATTGGTAATAAAATTAGGGTTTCTCATGGAAAAAAAATGTTAAGCCAAGGTCCTGAAAACGCTTTCAAAATAGATCTAAGCTGATAACAGTCACATTAAGCATCCAAAGAGTCAGGACAACTATGAATAGTAATGCCATGACCCAGGAATGTGTGCAGCAGAGAGCAGTGCTGCCCCCATTGGAGAGGTCAGGTTGCTTGGATTCAGGGGCATCTAAAGTATGACTATGACAAGTAAATAGTGTATGCATTAAATAGATACATGCATCGTGCAAATTAATGACTCCAGGAATAATTTGGTGTTTGTTTTAAATTGCATGTCCCTTATGTTTCGATAATACATTCTTACTTGTGCATATCCATCCAATTAACTCCAGGCCGCATGTGTGATATAACATCATTATGAGCCTTAAGCACAGCCTGTCGAAAATGTAAAATGCTTTAGATTAAGAAAGGTGTGGAGCAGGCTCAAAAAAAGAACAAAGCCGATAACATGTGTTTCTAATTACCATACAATAAACAGTATTAAATAAAATGGATTTTTACAATATGTACTTACATTGTATATTATTATCTGACTGCTGTTGAATTTCCCATTTATCTGAAAGCATGTAAATTCATTAGATGGGATTATTATTGAACAAATGTTGTAGTAAGACATGATAAACTAGTAAGACATGATAAACAAAACCATGTTGGTTTAAATTGTGTAAATGAAAGCTCTAATCTAGATTACAAAAATTATGTCACAAACAAAGGATTAAAGCCAAACATCTGTGCCTCTGCCAGATGCCAGCTGCATTACAACCCTCAAGTAAAAGGAAATAAACCTGGTAGAATCAATTGAACATATACAATGTATATTACATAATAAGGTTAATTTTGCTCAGTACCAATATTCTGAAGACAAAGAAAAGAAAAACAAACATATACAAAGGTAGACAAAAGGAGTGCTAGTGATACAAAAAAAGGATACTACTGAAATTTGTTATTGAGAAACATACTCCATGTGACAACAGTAGGGAAAAAAGTGCTCTAAGTGCTCTGTGTGATGTGATAGCAAAAGGCTAGTAAGACTCATACAGAAGGGGAAACAGAAACACTTGTCCTGTAGTCACAAGAAAGCTACACTATAAACAACGGTCTAACATGCATATCTTTAAACAGATAGAAAGGCTAAGAATAAAGTATTAATAGAAGCCATTAAGGAACTCTCTTCTGTACATTTAATTCAAGATCTAAGCCCAGTAAAAAAAACATGGTAGGTTCCCCCTATGCCTTACCATTGACCGTATAATAAAAACTACTCCCTCCATCCCAAATTATAAGTCAGTCCAAGAATCTTGAAGAGTCAGACTTTTTTAAGTTTGATCAAAATTATAGAAAAAAACACAAAGATTTATGACATCAAATTGGTATACGTAACTAATGAAGAATCTAATGATACTTAGTTGGTGTCATAAATGTTAATATTTTGTTATATAAATTTAGTCAAACTTGAAAAACTTTGACTAAGATTCTTGGAATGACATAATTTAGGATGGAGGGAGTACATCCTGAAGCTGATGACACATATAAACAGTTTATAGCACAAAATACACAATTTAGTGGTGTCGTTTCTTTTAACAAGGGAAAAAAGGAACAAATAAGTCCAAATAGTAGACAATGAAATTTGGGACACTTAGGTGTCTGCTCTTTGAAGTACTTACAGGGTATGAGCATGTGATATCAGATCCATAGAAATGGTACTCAGCTCCCATATCCATTAGTGCCATGTCTCCGTCATTCAAAGTCTGAAAATATTTGAGACAATCAGACAGAATGAACTAAAGAGCAAACATGGAAACTTAAGCTCCAAGAGGGAACACGACTACACAAGTTAAAGCTCCCTCAAAAAAGAAAAGCACATGCACGGTCACACAAATAAAAGGAGCGGTGAACAGCATATCATCCAAAAGTCACACAAAAAGCCTCATGTTTAGATATCTTTTTTAGATTTTATCTTGCAACCCCACTAACCTACACAGAATTAAGTTGCCACTTAGCAATAGCTCTGTTTGACTGAATAGGCTGTTGGAAAGTTCTGTTGCGCTTCTAGATGCTTTTTCTTTATTTTATTTATATGTATGTATTAATACTGCAGTAGGTTGTTTCCATACTGTATTTCCCTAAACATAATTTGGTGTAAATTCAGGATCTGACATTACAGTAGCTTTCTCATGCTCCTTTGGGACACCAGTACATGTAAATTGAACCACGTTACTAACCAATATTATGGTGTCATTAATACATTTGATCTTGATGCCTCCCCAGCTGCAAATCCTACATTCAAAGGTTTCCAAACCTTTCCATTACCATGCATATGTTCATGTCACATGTCAAGCTCTTCAATACTGAAAATGAACATATATTTTCTACAAACTAACTAGTGAGAACATATCAGACACCACTGGTATATTAAAAACATAGGGTATCGTTAAGCTAAATGTCAACCAAGTTACTTTCCTCGTCTCATTCATTCAAGTACTCAACTACTCCAATGAGTCCTATGAGCATAGATATCAAATAGGGAAGAGAAAATTGTTCCATGGTACTTAACAAATTACAGCTAACGAAGAGCAAGTAAACTTATTGCTTGGATTCAAACAAATGCCAGCTCAAGTAAATGGGATTATAAGAATTCCAAAATCCATGGTATGTGAGTGTTTGAAGGAATAGGTTTCATTTTCTGAGTATGAAAAGAAAATGCAACTCAGCTGTCAACTCTAGATAAAAAAAAGTTATAAAAGATCAAGTACCCTCCTACCCGATCATTTGGAGCTGCCGCATGTCCATAATGTAGAACAGCACTGTAAAGGGCAGAACAATTATATGTACCAGACAGTCCAACAAATACAAATGTAACAAAATTCCATGTGTAAAGATTAGACTTCTAATCCTGAAAACCGAAGTTCCAGTTTCCAAGATAACAGACTCACGGCAGATCACATGGTTTATTTCTTGCATAAAGTAATATCATACAGAACTTTACATGTTTCCTTGAATAATTCAGCAAATTATGACAGATACCCCACTTAAAAATAAGTGGCCACTAAAAGAGACCTCACATTCTCCAAAGAAAAAGGAGAACTTTCTGAAATTTTATTAGTTGATTTCTGATATTAAAATGGCTTTATGCAAAAAAAAAAAGCTATATGCTGTCAGTAGAAAGCTGTGGTCTTGAACAGGATAAAGAAATTGTTATGTGAACTATAAACAAAAAAATAGCAGATGAACAATAGCAGACAGTAATCTAAGATTTGATGGCCCGTGCACACCCGATTTATATAGTTAAACATAAGTAAAGCCAAATTTTACAGATAATGTCATGCATTCTCACCTATTATCTCCAGTAGCACATATACATGTATAAGAGCAATGCCGGCAACCTCCATACATATAAACATGGTGAAGGAAGATACTTTCTAACTGATATTCCTTCATGCCTGGTCTTGCTCGTCTCATAACCTGGTAAAGTGAAAGTGAAATCAGATCCATTTAGTGTATCTCTAGAGAACAGTAAAATTATAACATGTTTAGCAATCATTTGGGTTCTCACTCTTTTTTTTTTTGGGGGGGGGGGGGGTTGAACTGATGATGTGATAGTGCTTCCCTTGCTGGTGTGAGGTGCAGAGGGAAGTTAAAATCTGGTGCCATAAGGTGGCCACATGTTTTTACTTTATGTTAGGTCTTGTAAACTAATAGTTTCCACTTATTCAGTAACCCAATTAATACTTTTGTACTTCCACAGCCCAAGGAGATAGGAAAAGGAATACCAACTCTTGGACCAAGACTAGCTCTAGCAAAATTTAACAAACATCATCGAAATCCAACTAATGATATCTGGGAAGTTGGGGATACAATAGCAAGCCAGAAAAAGCGCACTGGTAAAAAAATGGAGCTAAGCATCACCTTAGGCTCTAGCTGGAGCCAGATTGATTCACCCAGCACCTAGACATTTATTCCAGGTGTCTTTCCTATATTCCCTACTTTTCAATGTAAATATTCCAAAGGTCTAACAGCCTAGAAATATTGCCTAGATGCAATCTAAATTCTAAACACCAACGATTGATGAAATAAAAGAGTAGACAGGGATTTTTATACCTCAATGTGAGCTTCAGAACTGACATCATTAGCATACTGGATGAGAGCAACCTCTAGATCCGATTTAATCACACGGCATTCAGTTAAAATTGGATGAAGTGTACTAAAATCAGTATCAAACTTCTCTATCCCCTAGCATGGAATAAAAACATTGTAAATCAAATGCACAAAATCACAAGATAAAGTGTAAGAGAGATTAATTATATTTTGATAACTAAAGACATCTATCAGATAACATAATATGTATGTCATTTTAAGATATAGTTTTGATAAAAAAAATCTGAAAAGATACAAGTAATGAATGTAAGAAAAAAGGAATCTATGTTCTCTAATCTAATTGTGCACCTCAAAACTAGCAGGCTTTGAGAAATTTCCAGAGTCGGTATTCTTCCCATGTAGCACAAACAGAAGAGGCTTTCCATGGTCTCCGAAACGATCTTGCACAACCTGTGCAATCTCATCAACATAGAAGACCACATCGACCTTGTATGTATCCTGTACATATTCATGAAAAGATTACTCTAATTCAGAATATAGCATATAGCTAACAAAGAATCAAATACTCGGAAGAGGAAAATACCCTGAAGTACGACAAAGGTTTTATTTCACCCATCCAAACAGCATAGTCAGCAGGCAATCTTGGAGCAAACAAAATTGACTGTCCAGAAGCGATGTCCTTTGGCAACAATCAAAAGAATATCAGTACATGACAGACAGAAAAAGGAATCGGCAACATGACATGACCCTGCGATGAGTATTGTTAGTAGGACCAGTTGTCACGTAGTGACACAGCCACTAACAAATAAAAGCAGTAATAATATCACCAGTTTTCTTCTAAAAAAAAGTACTCCCTCCGTTCCAAATTACAAGTCACTTTGACTTTTTTAGTACATCTATTTTGCTATGTATATAGATATAATAATGTGTCTAGATACATAGCAAAATGGATGAACCAAAAATCCAAACAACTTATAATTTGGAATGGAGGGAGTAATAATATGACCAGACTCAAGATATACGCCAAGATGTGCAAGTGATTCAGAAGTCCTTTCTATTCCTACGACTTTCACATACTATCAGCTCTATATTTAAACAGGCTAAATGCAAAACGCCTGGTTTGCTGCTGTATTGACTGAAATCGGATCTACTTATTGTATTTACGAAAATGGGGTGAAACAAAAGGAAGAGAGCTCACAATTGCGCCGTAGAACCCTGGTTCCCGCACTCCAAAGAGATAGGCGAAGTAGCTCTCCTGCCTGCAACATTGCCCGATTTATGTATGTCTCAACATGAACATCTCTCTCCAAAAATACCGGCAAAACAAACATTTAGGTTCAGCACAAGTACCTGAAGAGCTCGAGGTGATCGGTGCAGTACCGCGTCTGCTCGTCCCCGCCCTTCACACAACGACGAACCGAAAACACTCCAAACGTAAGTAGGCGCGACGATCAATCAGATCAGTAAATCCGAATAGAGAGGGGAAAAAAGGGGGTGAGTGCCGAGTGGGAGTGGGACGGACCTGGAGGAGGACGAGGCCGTGCAGCGGGCGTGCGGAGGCGGAGAGGTGGCCGCGGAGCGCAGCGACGAGGCGGTCGCGGGGTTGCCGGCGTGGAGCTCCATAGGCACCACCGGCGGTGCCAGGGAGGAAGTCGGGGAGGCCGCCATGGTTGGGAACCGCACTCCAAAGCTTGGCTGGGGTCGTAATTTATTGGGGAAGAGTTTGTGTGGGCCAAGTAACGCAACTCAAGAAAACAAGCCCATTGGATCAAATTCGAATTGATTGAGCTAAAAACTAGGCTTGCTTTTTTTGTTCTAGCTCTGTTCGGCCCAATGCCAGCGAATAAATAGGGTCTTTTTTCTCTCTTTTTTTTTGATAGACACTAACTTCCTAATCCTAACGTCTATAATATACCTAAACAAAAATAAAAGCTACTACAAAAGATAGAAAGCAAGATGCAAAACAATCTCTAAAAATAATAAGAGTACATCAAAGGTCGGATCGGTCTTCTTTCTTCGATCGTCCACTGCTTGCCAGAACTTGAAGATCGCACTAAAGAACAAAAAAAGGGACACCTATAAACACCCTTGTCAAATAAGGCTTGAAAATTGCAAAAGAGAATCACAATGATAACAAGATTAGTACCTACTAAAAGAATGTCGGCTGGAGGAGCCCTCCAAAGAACGTAGGCTTACAATCCTTCACCACCAGAGCAGAGTGTTCGAGATGTTGGACCTTGTTGTTGAATATACCAAAAGGTGTCGATATCATCGCATCAAAAGCCAGCCAAATATTTCCTTTGACTAAATACCAAAATCTGAAGGGAATCAACAGATCTAGTGGACTGAACTATCACGAGCTTACGAAAGAGATCAGAGAGACCTTATTCAAAAGCACCATCATCGCCACCACCTTGTTGATGAAAGTACAAACCAAACCTAGATGAGCAAGATCATCAAACCTAAAACTACAAAGGGGAAGGGGTCGGGTCTTGTTCCTTTAACCACTAGTGAGGTTGCCAATTAGGATTAGGGGAGAGGAGAGGGACCCGATCCCTGATTCTTCACTCCCCTATTAGGGGATAGGGATGAGCGCGATTTAATTCCCATGGGGATTCTAATAGGAAAAATTTAGTCCCTTTTTGGTTCGTGGGTATGAGGAATTGCCTAGTATAAATATCAAATTAAACCCTAAAGTAGATCTCTCTTGTAATATAAAATCTTGTTTGTTCAGTTATATTAATTTGACAACATGAATTCTCTTTTGCTCCATCCCAAGAAAGAATATCGCTATAGGCTTCATGCTATTCAATCTTTCTCAATTATAACTAAGTCTATGAAAAAAATTAGGGACATTTGTATGTTCGGATAAGTTTATTATTAAAAAATATATCCAGGGATTTTTCCAACAAAACTAATTATGTGGCAAACTATTAATATTTTCTTATATATTTAGCTAAAATTTAAAATATTTGACTTCTCAAGTAATGATATGAAACAGAATGTACAATGTTTGTAACTGGGCTGTCCACCACTTCGTTTTAAACCAAATGCTAGTATTTTTTTTTCAAGGCATACCAAATTTTAACTTGGCCATAAATTTTCCGTTCCAGTGATACTTATTTTAACTTGGCCATTTAGGTAACTCCCTTCCATTGACATCAACGCACGTTGGTACGTTACCCGACTGATGAGCACCCAATCTAGCCAGAGTACACAGGACCTATATAGCGATCTTGGGCTTTTGCCTGGGCTCCTTTGTGAACGGCAGTGGAGCAGTATAGTGGAGAAATAAACACGTAGAAAGAGGTATCAATGAGCGTGGAGCGTTTAGTCCGTTTGGCAGGATTTATAAACCGATTGATTTGATGCGACGGCTAATAAGCTGAAGCAAATAGGACTTCACATGCAATACAACAGAACACAAATTTACAGTTATATTCCCAAACCCTTGCGACCCGAATGGAGGCGGGGCACAGGGCATCCACGAGCACTGCATGCATACGTATCCTGTATCCTAGATGGATGCCACCCACGAGTAGCCGAGACCATCTAATGATGCGGTGCTGGGCGAACGGCTTCGCGGAGCTCGGCTTGGTCAAGAGGCGCTCGCCCATCACGCACGTAATGCCATACCCACAAAAATTTAGTCTATTTGCAGATAACTCGCCTTGCATCTTTGGCACTTCAGTTCTCATTATTAACACTACTACAGTTAATCTAGGCTCCTGTGAGAATATTCATTCATGCATGATCAGTACAGCCCTTGATCAGTTCTGTTGGCACGCAGAGCCAACTAGTCACGATAATGGATGAGATGACGACCCAGCACACAACTAATACTAGAACTAATTGTTTTACTCCACAAAGGGAAACAACTAAACCACAGCTTCTTTGTGCAAAAAAAAAAAAAATGCCTTCTTTGTGCAAAAAACAAAAAAAATGCCTTCTATAATATAGACTATGCAAAACATCTACTTTTTCCGTCCTACAATTACCCCCAACGAATTTAAATTTAGGTTTACAGTTTCAGAACAATCACCAGCAAAAATCAAAAGCAGACTTTCATGCAGCTTTAACTTTTTACGTCTTTAACAAGATTGAAGCCAAATTTTCATACATAAACATCACCAGCTCATAGAAACCTCCGACAGTTTACAGAACACATAATTAAAAGGTAAAAGGAGGCTAAGAATACATAGAAGAGCAGGTATCTGTCCAGACCAAGCCCGTAGGTACCCATTAGGGTCCAACAAGAGTAACCACAGAAGCACATATATCAACCGTCCAAATATATAAGCCAGCAACAAATAAAAAGACAAAAAAGTACTAAACAATAGAAAGGAAAAAGCACTTCACGGGGTCAAAACAACAGGCATTAAGATATAACTTGTAGATGTGGACCCTAACTAGATGCGTAATATAAAGCAACAGTGCGGAGACAGCAGAGGCTTGCAAAATGTTTGTTCCCAGTTAGATGCTCAAGCTCCAGTTTCCGCAGGTGTTTGGGCGCCTCCACTGTTGTCAGGAGCTGGCGCGCCGGTTGTTCCAGGGGCACCAGCAGGGGCAGCAGAGTGATCCTGGGATGCAGCAGGAGCTGCTGCTTCAGTAGAGTATGCTGGAGGCTGCCCATAGCTTCCACTACCATAAGCATCTCCATAAGACTGCTGCTGGCCATAGCCCTGGTGGCTTGCAGGGGGTGCACCAGGGTAAGCTGGTGGTGCACCGTAAGCAGGTTGGCCGTAACCATACTGCCCGTAACCACCCTGAGCAGATCCAGGAGGCGGAGCCTGTCCATAAGGTGAAGATGCAGGAGGTTTCTGGCCCTGTGGAGAAGGCTGCCCATAAGCACCCTGACCATATCCACCTTGCTGTGGTGGTTGGGTGCCATAGCCAGATTGAGGTGGTGGAGCACCATATCCAGATGGAGCAGAACCTTGAGCTGGGTAGCTTGCTGCAGCACTAGTAGGCGGTTGGCTGGCATAGCCAGGGTGGCTTCCAGCAGCTGGGGTTGAAGTTTGCTGCCCTGGAGATGCCTGGCTGGCCCCACCAGGACCACCATAGGTGGACCCATCCTGGGTCGAGTTTGCAGCTGATCCATAAGCAGATGCGCCATATCCCTGCTGGTCATAACCAGTCTGCTGAGAGTAGCCCTGCTGCTGCCCTTGGGTCTGGTAACCAGAGTAGCCATCATGACCATATGCTTGCTGCCCACCACTCTGCTGGGTGTAGGTAGAATCATATCCTTGTGAAGCATACGTCGAAGGCTGGCCATAATTGTAGCTAGTGGCATCAGTAGAAGCAGCAGTCCCAGGGGCAGATTGTTGTTGTTGAGGTTGCTGCTGCTGTTGGCTATAATAATCATACCCAGTACCAGGGGGAGTTGTATGAGATTGCTGGTTCTGAGACTGATCCCACCCAGTCTGATAGCCACCAGATGTTGGGGGATAGCTACCATAAGGTTGCTGAGGTGCACCATACTGTGGCGGTGCCCCAGGATAAGCCCCAGGCTGCATATAACCATAGCCGGGCTGCTGGGGTGGTGCAGAAGGCGGGCCCCAGTTTGACTGAGGACGAGGAGGGCGATAGCCCTGCTGAGAATAGCCACCAGACATTGGATTCCTGGCACGATTCTGCAAAAATATAGTTTGCACATCTGTATATGTATACAAGAAAGGGCATAGAGAACAGAATAGGGAAAAAATAGCAGTGCAAATAGCAGACATACAAAAGCAGAAGACATATTGCAGAGAAATTCCATAACCACCAAGAAAAATGGAAGGAGCAACTCACCGATCAAGATCGTCAAGCTAGCGATGCCCATCTACCGTTGCCCATGTGCAAAACTATGGGGGCTAATGAAGATTGGACAGCTAGGCTAATATATACATATATATGTTGAATAGCAATACCATGGAATAGAGTTTCAATAGATGTCCAAATATATATATGATAATAAAAAGGTTGCTTCCATTACCATCTAAAAGATTCAATTCATCATTGCTAAATGACAGGATATATGAAAATCAGCTAGGCTACTTTATTTTAGTTGTAAAATATTAAACAAAACAAAACATCAAAGACAGCATTCAAATGATACTAATTATGATACTAATTAAGCACAAAAACAAGATTGGACAGCAACCTGCAAAGCAACAAGGTACATATAATAGAGACAGATAACACATAAAACACCTTCATGCAGGGTTTTCTGAATCCTGTTGCAAAACAGTTAACATATACAATATTCAGGAATATTCCAAATTCCAAATAAAATTTATGTACGAGATGGACCGTATTTGGATCCCAAATTTTAGCCTCTTTTACCTATTTTCTCCACTACAACCCTTCTTTAGTTGCACTATTAAGTGGCTTCTTTTATGATCTATGCACAGTTTAGAGAATATAAATCCTTAATTCTTGGGCTCAACTCTAAAACAAATATGCGAATCAGAGGCAATAGTAAATGAGGATACAACTCATAATCAACCACCAAGCTGGTGGGGATAGTGGATGAAAACGAAAACCTTGCCTCCGATAATGATCATAAACATCAGGCCTACATGCAACTAGAACAAAAGGACCTAAACTGGGGTGTTTGACCACCATAAACAACCGAACACCTGATGACCTGGGGCTGTTTAGAGCATTTCTTCCTCACAAACAAGCCATGAGTAAAGCAATGTATCCATTGTGCTCCAGGGAATAGGAGAAACAGATGAAAATTTTGAAATGATACAGATGCCAGATAAAGCATGTCAGCTCACATAATCCATAAACCATGTTACAAGTGTAAATACAGTTTGCTATCCAGTAGGACAGTGATATTAAACAGTAACAAACCTGCTCTCCAGGATAGTTTGCAGTCCTCCTGGCAAGCTAATGACACTAAATTGGTTCTATGTGGAGAAATAAATAAACAATAACAAGGACTCGTTGATTTTTGCCCAAAATAGTATCATCAATATTCAATATGACATGAACAATCATATGAATTTCAAATCAATACTTATCAAAACTTTAGCTGCAGTTTCTGTGGAAAACCCTTTAACAGGCCTACCACAGTGGCTAATTGATAAAGAACAAGTTAGGTTACAAATAGTCTCTTCTCTTTGTTATATAATTACGTGAACCTTGCCCAAAACCATTAATAAGTTATGCTCAGAAACACGAAATAAGACATATAACAATCTCCTTGCATGTTGAAGCCGTACCCATGAACAATATGTTTCATACATTGGTTAGCACAGCAATGTAATCAATGTAGGGCAGCAAAGAAGCAAAAGAAACAAGATTTTCAAAAAGAACCAGAGAAAATCATAAAAACAAGATAATATACAGAATGAACCAGAAGCAACCTAAATAAGACAGATAAAGCACAAGACAGCAAAGCAATCACGGATATCAAGAACATACACAACAAGAGAAAGAAAGCGGACCTCACTGGTAACCTCAATCACCAGCTGCTTTGCATGTTCAATTTGTTCTTGAGTGCCATCAATATGCACAGTTCTTTCAGTTGAAGTATCACCAGCAGGCAGATGCAAAGGAATAACCTGCACAAGAATTTGTAAGGACAAGAATAGCATTGGAACATGGATCAACAGTAAAACAAGTAGACCAAAACGATTTGAGTATAAATGAACAGCTTGGTCCAAATGGAGTGTTCATGGCAAAATATGAATGACGAACTCAAGGATGACAAAATATCAATCATTTGGAAGCGGCACTTATATTTACTAGGCAAAGAAAAAACAAGCAGACAAACCA
Source organism: Chrysopogon serrulatus (assembly GCA_015844335.1). Lineage (NCBI taxonomy): Eukaryota > Viridiplantae > Streptophyta > Magnoliopsida > Poales > Poaceae > Chrysopogon > Chrysopogon serrulatus. The sequence goes on from JADLZL010000951.1 coordinate 18,667, forward strand.
CCACATGTAAACTTAGTGTAACCTTATTTCTGATTGGAGCTAAGGTAAAACAGGAAGCTGGATAACATGATAGCAAACCTGAATACGAGCTCCAGATTTCATCTGCATGGACTTTATAGTCTCACCACCCTTCCCAATAACCAGTCCCACCTGAAAAGAAAGACAAATCAGAAGCAGAGGGAAAAATTACATTGATGAGGCAATCACCACAATACTGATTGTTGATTGATATAAAATTGACAAACAGGCACCCGTGCGTGCACATGTCAAAAACCTGTGGTAGCATGATAAAGTGCATTTTTTTCATATGGCAAAGCAAGCCCTTGTCCAAATAGAACAGGGTGCATACCTTGTTATTGGCAATTTTCATCTGGAACGTCTCAGCGCCTGGCTGTGATGCATTGTATTTCCGGCCACCAGATCCCCCACCAGATGACCCAGCATCAGCCTGGATTGCATGATCAAACATTGTAACATAGATGAAAAGGCACAGAACTAAACAAAAGCTGTGAGCATAATGAGTAATACCTCTGCCAGAACTTCTTTGATCAACTGTTCAGCTTTGCTTATCTGCTCAGGATTGCCAGAAAGATCAACTTGCCTTGTCAACGCACCAGGTTCCGCTTCATGGTCTCTTGTTACTTGAATCTTTGCTCCTGATTGAAGTTGGATATACCTAATAGTTTCCCCAGCTTTTCCAATAATAACACCAACCTACAACAAGTCAACAACAGTGCCAGTTGAAGGGAATAAAAACATCACACTTCTGAATATTTTTTTTTATACAACTATAAATTCAATGATGGAAAACAAACTGAACAAAAAACTTACCCTTCCATTTGGAATTTCAATCTTTTGCTTGTACCCTGATATCCACCATATGAGGAGTACTGTGGTGCACTGCTCTGAGAAGATAACGGTGGGATAGAAGCTCCATGCCCTGATACAGAAACCACCGGCATTTTGAATCCATTGGGTATCATCGAATTTATGGTGATTATTATTGAATTATGAACTATGACGAAAAAACCTAAATTCATGTGGGCCACACAACTCATGGTAAAGGAACGAAGCACGTATAAGCACAAAAGCAATAGCTTCACATTATCTAACTGCACAAATTACGATTGAATTAACATGCTACTTTAAGACAGCAGATACAATCAGATTTGAGTTAAGACAAGAAAATGAACTGGGATGATGCACCAGTTCAATTTTGCATTGACGCCATATTTTAAAAGAAAGAAACAAGGCAACCAACCAGAGGTATTAAACATCTACATATACACCATGTATGAGCAGATCAATGAATCTCATAGTTTAGCAAGATCACAATAATAATATCTGAGATGTTACTTGGCAGTCTTATCAAGAAAATGGCATGCTGTGGGAAAAAATACTAGACAATATATGAATTTTGATAAAACAAATTGAACTCCTACAGATGACAACTGTTTTAGATCCTAGACTTCTCCACGAAGTGGAGCGTGTACAACTAGCAAAAATAAGAAGTGGAGAACAATTGATTTGGACTTGCATTGCAGCTTGTTACCGGATAAAAACTAACCCTCCACAGTTGCTTCTATAATAAGATGATAATTGATAATGGCCTCTGAGCTATCAAAAAAATATTGGAGATCGTAAAAATAGGTGTGCTTTAAAATAACTCATCGTAGGTAGCAATTTCATTATGAATCAGCCTGTGAGCTCTCAGAAAAATATTGATATCGTAACAATAGGAGTGTGCTTCTAAACAGCTAGGTGGCAGTTTCATTATGAAATTGGTTTAAGCATCCGCAGCTCATGCAAATTGATCAATCGATCCATCCCCAAATCGAATAGTAAACCGAGCAAAGAAAACGCCCCCAATCCTTTTGGACGAGGAGCCGAATCCTAGAACAAGCACAGACAAACAGATCTACGCGACCAAGCATGGGATCAACAAGGCCTTCCACTCACCACCACCGGCAGAGGACGAGAAGCCGAGTCCTCCGCCGCCGATGCGGCCACCGCCACCGCCACCGCCACCGCTGCCGCCCAGGGAGCCTCCTCCCCCCGAAGCCGCCGCCGCCGACGTCATCGTCGCCGTTGTCGACGCGAGGGCGCTTGGCCTCCGCGGCGTTGAAGATCCGCGCCGCAATCTCCTGCGCGCGCTGCTTCGCGAGCTGGATCTCGTCGGGGAGGCGGCACGCTGTTGTACGACGGGGCGCCGCCGGCGGGCGGCGAGGCAGGCGGCGGGCCGGAAGAGAACCCCGTGCGCCGCGGCGGCGGCGAGGGGTCGTCGTACTTGCGCTTCGAGGAGTAGTGGTCGTCGGCCATGGCGGAAGGACGGGTTGCGGCTAGGGTTTGGGCGGCGGCTGCGGGGAGCGTGGACGAAGGGATAAGACGACGGCTGAAAACCCTAGCTGAGTTCAAGGTGTCGATATATTTGTAGAGCTCGCCCCTTGATTTTTATTTTCTCCGAATTGCCACAGTAGCGCACGTTGAGATTTCAACCACGTACGCGTGAAACGGAAGGCACGCCAAACCGGACTCCGGAACAACCTAGTACTAGCCCGTAGCGTTACGGTAATATTTTTAGGAATACACATGAAAACAACAAATGATGATATTTTGTTTTTAGAATTGAAAAATAAATAACCAAAGCAGTGAAAAGTTATTTATTCCAAGATTGCATCATACTCGATAATGTAGGAACAAAATATTAAAATTATTAACATTTTTTAGTTTGCTTTCCTGACAATGCACACCATTACGCTTCAATTGGCAATAACACATCACCAGGATACAATCTTACAGAAATTGTTGTGTTCAGATTCCAAATAAGGTGCCAATTGGCCCAAAATATAACTCTTTAAGGGCTACAAATTCATTTGCTTCGCATTGCTGGAAACATAGTAGAAGAACAAAGGCTTGACACTAAAAAAAAATCAGAAACAACACATTCCTTTTAGTTGCAGGAACTCCATTCGCTAACTAAATGTATAGGAATTATGCAGCACTCTTATAGTCTTATCAGTTTTTCTTCATGAAATGAAGCACATCAAGTGAGTATTATTTCCTGCACCATCAAGTGAGTATTACTTAGACACTGCAAGTGTCCTTGACCACAGGTTAGCTGAAATGACTTAAATACAAAAAATATACAAAAAAATGATGAGAAGGCATTCACAATAAAATTAAGAAATTCACAGTAAAATTAAGAAGTTACCTGTTGTTCAAACCCAATCCTGAAAAAAAGTGAAGACTCTAGTGTTTTTTTCCTTAATGTAGCCATTTGACCTCAAGCAGATAGCAAAAGATGGTCAGCCCAAACACCAACATTCTTCTATTCTTTTTTCTTTTACTCTTTTACATGATAACACATATATAATAGCTATTTGGTTCTTACGCCATGAAATAAATATGCTTGCTTAAAATTCACTTTGTAGAAGCTATTAGTGTTCATTAAATCTAGATTTGAAATTAACCGTGACAAATCAATTGATGATAAACTGTGTTGACACTCCTTAGCGTCAACTTTTACTAGCACTTTAAACCTGAAGGAGAACATGAAAACATACTAGTCTAGGGCTTTATCGATAAATTCCACGAGTTTTGCATATTCTATATTTTCTAGGGGATTTTCGGAAAAGGATAAAAGAAGGATTTCAATGCATAATTATCACGAAATTGATCCACGTCGGAGCAACATCGCTAGAGGACTCATGAAGGGTCTAGAAGACACCGAAGCGGCGGGGCCCGAGAGAGGAGATAAGGTGGGGCCGGGGCCCCACCCTAGGCCGCCCGGCGCCCTAACTCCCACCGATCACCGCCGCCTTCCGGAGTCTTCCTCCCTCGGTTGCGTGGAGTCCAATCGCAAAGCATCCCTACGTTGATTTGAGGTCGGTTTGATCCGACGGTGCACATGAGATGAAGACGCGGATCGCCGACGTGGCGGTTCCTTGCCCCCTACTCCACTTCGGCCTATATAATGACGCCCAAGGCTCCCCCAAGAGGCATTCTACACCCCAAGGCTTCATATTCTTCATTAGATTAGGGTTAGGGTCCCTCTAGTTGATCTAGTCTAGTTCATCTAGTTCTAGCTAGTTCATCTAGATGTAGCAATTAGGAGAGACTAGTTCTTCTAGATCTAGTCTTGTTTAGAGATTAGAGAGATTGAGTAGAGGAGTAGAGATTCGGAGGAGCTCCGGCATGTCGGCGCTTCTTCGTGGTCAGTATTCTTACGGATTCAGCTTCCTCGCCGGGAGCTGCGTTCGAGGTACTTTTGTATTTACTATTTCGATTCAAGTAAGCGGTCGTTTATATTCGTTCTTTAGTTCACATCTCATATTGAGGACTTTGATCTTGGTAATTGCTTGGTTGAAGTAGTATTTCGTAGTGTAGGCGTGGTGCCTAGGCTTGGTTTACTTGTGGATGTCCCCCCGATTAGCCGGGATAGTGGTAGCTCGCGTAGGTGACTTTATAGGCTGCGTTGAATCCTCGTAGTCCACTTCCGTTGATAGGACGAGACAGGTTGATAGGTGTCCGGTAGGTAGATTACTCTGTTTCTTCTCCTATTCAGGTCACTTGCCCGATAAGACGATATTATACAAAGTTTACTGGGTAGTCGGAATTAGAGTACATTAGCTATTTCTCTTTTTCTTGATATGATCTATGCCTAATTGTAGGGTTAAGTTTATATACTTTGTCATCATCACAAATTTGTTCCCTGTGGATACGATATTTAAAACCTCAGGGTAAAATGTGACACCGGTATGATATCCGTAAGGCGCTTGCGGATAATCTTACTTAACTTATTTAAATAGAGTGCGATTAAAAATACCAACAAGCATTTTTTGGGCGGATTGCGGGAACGGTTTGCTGATTTTAACTTAGTCTAGCTTAATCTTGTATTATACTTTTATCTTTTCTTATTTTATCCCAGTCTCTTCAATTATTTTTGTGTTCATCCTTATGGATGTCTTTAATTTTATTTCTATCTATCTTTATGACATGTGCGAAGCTTTTGAGCCACCAAAATCTATGGAACCTATCATAACACTGGCTATGAGCTACGCCCATGTCTAATTAATATGATTCGGGATATCTTATCACCCGAACTAGATATGGAAGTCTCGGTAGCTAAAACATAATCATTCTATTCTCAAGATTTAGCTATCAATCCTAAACCCTTAAAATTCCACTTTAATGATTTAGACTTTCAGTTAGCTAAGATGCTCATAAAACAATACACATTAGATCTTCTCAAAAGAGCATCTTAGGAAAAGTGTAGTCAACTTCCTTTTCCTTACGAAAGACATTGGAAAGAATGCAAGGATGGCATGTTGAATGATGCCATAGAAGGAGAGCTAACCCACTTAGGAATAAATTCTATCTTCTCCCCTTCTATGCTCACATTAAATGTCTTTGAACCCATCTCTAAACCCATCCTTGACTCCAATGAATCTTTTTATACTCTTTCTACTAAACTTCATAATAATCCTAGAAATCTATCAAGACATCTCAAAAATAAGGGTCATGACGATTATAGGAATACCCAAGAAGAGCAACAATGGCAGGAATGCATAGAACATACTAGAAATACATATCCCATTGTGAAAGAATAGATGGAAGAAGATGAAGCTCTAGCATCTAAACTTGGTTTAAATTCAAGCGGTGAGCTTAAATTAATTTCTAGAACTACCCAAGTTTAGAGGAAACTTTTAGGTGAGACCAACCTTGGAGACATCGATTCATGGGAAATCCTAGAAAATAAAACATCTAATCAATGTCATAGGCATGAAATGATAGAGACAAACTTGTTGCCTATAGACATCCATGAATAGACACCCCTAGAGTTAAAAAAAAGAGATTACATCGATGAGCATGAGAATTATCTCATCAACACCTTATTAAATCCATGCTCATATGAGAAATCTCCCGAATCTTTTGGTCTCTCTCTAATATTACCACACACGAGATCTTCAATCCCCTTAGTTTTTTTCTGTTCATAAAATCATTAAGAGGGTGGTTGTAGATACATATGTTCATAAATATTATAGATCTCGTTGTAATCTTGATATAGATACACAAAGGCTAATGTTCTAGAGGAACCCACCTCACCAACTTGAAGTACAATAATTAGAAGGTTTCCTAAGAACAACTTTGTGTCCCAAAATAACCACTCTTAAAAAAAAAAAATTAATTGAGCTTGCACCTTTTGTTATACCCTTGTGAATTGAGCAGAGTTATAATTATCAAAATATTCCTTTGGGTATTTTTGTCACTAACCATTTCAGGTTTGAAGTAAGAAAATAACTAATGGCGGCACAGGTATGTCAAAATAACCATTATGCAATTTTGAATTATATCCACTCAAGCTTACATTTACTTTGTAAAATTCAGCTTGGGGGAATGGTCTTATTTAGAAAATTCTATATTGCTAATATTGGTTGTCTCTACCTTTATTCAATTTATTAATCATACTCTTTCATCTCTATTTGAATAACATTCTATAAACTTTTTATGTTACCTTTGCTTGCTATAGTATGTTTAAGGTTTGGAGAAATTTCATATACCTTTTGAATTAGGCATGGTGCTTAGTTTAAACTGTTTTCTTGAGTCATAATTAGACAAGGTGTTTAGTTTGATTCTTGAACTAAGAGGTGTATTGATTTTACTTTCAAAGGCTTTTTGAATTAAGCGTGGTGCTTAGGTTAGAATGCCTTCCTAAGTCAAATTAGACGTGGTGTCTAGGTTGATTTTTGAACCGATAAGATACTGTAGTAGACATTTGATATTTTGAGATAAATTCGAATTAGAGATGCGACAGTACATGCTTAACTTTAATAACTTTATAAAAAGAAGACATAGCTCATTCATCATGAATGAAAGAACTATGAGCATTAATGATTCATTCACTTTATCTTCTACTACAAGTTACTTTGCTTTAAGTCATGTACGTATAAAATATGATTTATGCTAAACAATATTAATATTATCTTTTCATTAAGCATAGACAAAATAAAATCTTTGGACAAGCAACTTTGTGTTCAAAATCTGTATATTCCTTCGGGTATGTACTGTCCACTAATCTATTGCAGGCATAATAATAATTGGAGTAAAAAAAAAGTCAAAAGATCAAAGAAGTAAAAGATGGCAAAAGAATAAATACGACAAAGGAGTCAAGATGTCTATGAACAACTCAAGATGCAAGAGAAGGAAAGCACCACCAGTCAATTACTCTTCATCACTTAGTGCTATCACGCTCTAATAATAAAGGTAATATTTTAAGGTAAGTGGTCTTTGCTCTTCTCTTGATCTTGATGTTCACATAAATTAAAACACAAACATGTTAGAGTTACAATTTTAATTGATTAACCTAATTAACTCAACATGATCTGTCTTTTAATATTGTTCATAGCACTGTACTCTTAATCTCAGTCTTAACCAAATAAGTTAAAATATTATATTCAATCTTGGAAAGATGATAGTCATACTCATGTGAAAATTTATCCTTCCATTGGTTAAGCAACTTTATTCTTTTTACGCCATGTGAACTTAAATGTAACATTAAATGCTTAATCTTTTGATCTTACCACTCATGGCATAAATAAATAATTCATGTAACCCTAACTTTATTTTGTTCAATGTGTCTAAGGATAGAGAAAAATAAATAAAGAAATAGATTTGGTTTTGTTGGTGTTTTACCACCAGCGAGAACCCATGCACTTGATCTACGCCTTGGTTTTGCAAACAGGACAACACATCGAGAAAAATTTATTAAATCTACAAGTGAGAGTTACGTGAATATACACATTGAACAAGATCTTTGCCGACCATAATTAAAAGCTCTACTTCAACCTATTGGTCAAATCAAAGAACAAAAGTGACATCATCATCACTAAAGGTATGCAACATCATAACCTCCATCTCTCAAGATGGAGAGATACACAAGAGTGGAAGAATAAGTTCTGTCGGTAAACTTAAGATTCCGTACCCTTGCCATAAGGTAATATGGTAGTTATCTAATTAATTAGTATTTCTATCTACATTAATAATTTTACTTTAGTATATTCATCTTCATAAATATTAAAAAGAAAATAAAAATCTTTATTGCTTCATTTCTTTGCATCATAAAATATTGAAATCCCTACATGAATAAACTTATGGTAACCCTATAGGAATATTTACTGTGGTTGTATAAATAATAATAATAATAATAATAATAATAGTAGTAGTAGTAGTAAAGCATCATCATCTATGTTTACTTTCTTGCATTATGAAAAAAAAAACTAAGCCCCATAAGAATAAATATTCTATGTGGAGGCATAAAATGATAATAGAACTATATATCATGCACTCATATTTAATTTCTATATAATTAAAATAGAAAATTCAAAAAAAAAAAAGAGAATCTGCTAGAATCTGTCAATTCAAATCAACTCAAAGAATAATCAATTACTTATTGGCTGACCGCTAACCTATTATTAAATTTGAGCCTCGAGTTTTGGTTTTCTTGTTGGAGTATAATTATGCAGGAACAACATTATGACAAGGAGAGAGTCTATCAGTGGCATCCACTAGGGCCATGGCTTTGGTTACCTCACTCGAAGATCATTAACACCAAGAATTGCAAACATCTAGCTTGGGGAGGAGCATCCCCTAGTTATCAGGTAACTATACCTAGGCGATTATCGAGTCTACTTTTTATAGTCATAAAAATACCAAAAATATGTGAGCACATGAAGGTTCACAATAGTATCATAGAAAAATTTAAAAATGCCAAAACTATATGAGCACATGAAGGCTCACCCTTAATTAAGAAAAACACAAAAATATTCGGGTACATGAAGGCTCGATGTGATCGAAGGGACTAGCTTGGGGGAGATGCACCCCGTTATTATCATCGTGATTAAGGTATGTCTTTACTATTAATTTTATTTTAGTAAGCTATAGTGTGTGTTAGATTTAATAATTAAAGTATGTTTAAAGAACTCTCTCTCTCTAATCTTTTAAAGTGGAAATGATGAATAGTTGCTCTACTGAAATTTCTTTTAAGTGCCTAGTTTTTAACCATGGATTCTCCTGAGTTTAGATATGACTACTTTGATATAAGAATTTACTCTGAACCTGAAATTTGTGGAGGCACACGCTTGAGCTAAAGTCTAGGTAATTGATCGACAATGATACATGAAGGTCTAAGCTACTATTTATCTTATTCTTATCATTACTAAGTTCTGGAGATTTATTTTGAAAACCTAAAATCTTATATGATGAGCTCTTGTATGACAAAATCTAAATTCCTACCAAAGCCATATATGATACATTTAGAATTAGAAAAATCTTTGCACATTTATCTTTGCTTGCTTTACATTGAGTTTAGTCAACCTATGGAATATACCTTATGAGAGTCTTGTCATGCTTTTAAAATCAAGATCACTTATGCACTTCACCCACAATTGCATTACTCCTACTCTAGGAAGTAAGCGCAGTCATTTCCACTTTCATCTAGATCCACTTTAAAAATGTTTCTCTCCTACATTAGGTGTAAACACCTAAAAATAGACCCTATAGGATAACCCCGTTTAATTGCTCTAAGTTCTTATCATTATCTCTTCAATTATTTATATTCAAAGGATACATGTGGCTATGCAAAAGTATTGAAAAAAAAAAAAAAGAGAAGAGTGAAAAAAAGGGAGTAAAAGATGGACAAGTGTCCCAAAGCATTAAAACAATGGGTACATAGATGCCCGCCTCCTAAATTAAAAAAAAAAAAAAAAAAGAAAGAAAAAAAAAAAGAAGAGAGAATAAAGATAGCCCATGTTTTCCCACGAAAAGAGTTCTAAGGAAGGAGATTATTTTTAAAGAGCAAAAGTAGAATTAGGATTAGCCACTAAATACTATATATGCACCTATCCACCATACACCACACACATGCACATCTTGATTTAATTGAATGCCTTGATTCTCTATGGATCCATTGTTTGACTTTACAATATATGAATTGCAAGTATGTTCATCCTTGTTATTGCCACTCCTATGAGCACCACTATAAATACTTAGTTGTAGGAAAGGCATAACATCATTAATGCCTCAAGAGAGAACCATAAATACCACATACATTGAGAGACTTGAGGGTGTCATACAATTAAGCTCTGAGTTTTATTGCGAAAATTTACAAAACTCGGAATATTGGTATCTTGTAAAGAATTTGAGACATAGTGCTTGACTTGATTGTTCTATCTTTCGATTGCTCAATATTTATGCACAAGCTGTAAAGCTCCATAGTTAAAGGTAAAATGGGTAAGTTTGAAAGTTAGAGTAGTTTTGTCTAAACCAAAGGAAAATTTATGTTTAAAAGCAAGTGAGCTTAAAAGAAATAAAAGTATTACAAAGCAATTCCCGATCCAAGTTTATTAAGAACTAGATTTATATTGTTTGCCAATAGACTGGCAAAAATGTAAGCTTGGGGGTATTGTTGACACTCCTTAGCGTCAACTTTTACTAGCACTTTAAACCTGAAGGAGAACATGAAAACATACTAGTCTAGGGCTTTATCTCGACAAATTCCACGAGTTTTGCATATTCTATATTTTTCGGGGATTTTCGAGAAAAGGATAAAAGAAGGATTTCAATGCATAATTATCACGAAATTGATCCACGTCGAGCAACATCGCTAGAGGACTCGGGGAAGGGTCTAGAAGACACACGAAGCAGCGGGGCCCGCAGAGGAGATAAGGTGGGGCCGGCCGGCCCCACCACTGGCCGCCCGGCGCCCTAACTCCACCGATCACCGCCGCCTTCTTCGGAGTCTTCCTCCCTCGGTTGCGTGGAGTCCAATCGCAAAGCATCCCTACGTTGATTTGAGGTCGGTTTGATCCGGCGGTGCACATGAGATGAAGACGCGGATCGCTGACGTGGCGGTTCCTTGCCCCCTACTCCACTTCGGCCTATATAATGACGCCCAAGGCTCCCCCCAAGAGGCATTCTACACCCCAAGGCTTCATATTCTTCATTAGATTAGGGTTAGGGTCCCTCTAGTTGATCTAGTCTAGTTCATCTAGTTCTAGCTAGTTCATCTAGATGTAGCAATTAGGAGAGACTAGTTCTTCTAGATCTAGTCTTGTTTAGAGATTAGAGAGATTGAGTAGAGGAGTAGAGATGCGGAGGAGCTCCGGCATGTCGGCGCTTCTTCGTGGTCTGTATTCTTACGGATTGACTTCCTCGCTTGGAGCTGCGTTCGAGGTACTTTTGTATTTACTATTCCGATTCAAGTAAGCGATCGTTTATATTCGTTCTTTAGTTCACATCTCATATTGAGGACTTTGATCTTGGTAATTGCTTGGTTGAAGTAGTATTTTCGTAGTGTAGGCGTGGTGCCTAGGCTAGGTTTACTTGTGGATGTCCCCGATTAGCCGGATAGTGGTAGCTCGCGTAGGTGACTTTATAGCTGCGTTGAATCCTCGTAGTCCACTTCCGTTGATAGGGATGCACAGCCGATAGGTGTGCGGTAGGTAGATTACTCTGTTTCTTCTCCTATTCAGGTCACTTGCCCGATAAGACGATATTATACAAAGTTTACCGGTAGTCGAGAACTAGAGTACATTAGCTATTTCTCTTTTTTTCTTGATATGATCTATGCCTAATTGTAGGGTTAAGTTTATATACTTTGTCATCATCACAATTTGTTCCCCTGTGGATACGATATTTAAAACCTCAGGGTAAAATGTGACACCTGGGTATTATATGTGTGCGCTTGCGGATAATCCTACTTAACTTATTTAAATAGAGTGCAGTTAAAAATACCAACAAACTGTTAGTTTGATCAATGTCAGAGCATGGTATTAACCTTGCTCATCAAGTATAGAGGATGACAAATGAGAAGGCTCACAGCAGTTTTTTTCGTCCTACAAATGAAAAGCACCAATGAATTTCACACACACTGACAATTCAAAGATCAATTTATCTAGCAGTTCACTAAACATCTATTGATCTTTTCCTACAGCCAAGCAGGTTATTGGATATAGTACTGAACTTGCAAATAAAGCACCATTGAATTTCACAGTTGATTACTCACGGAGTTTCAAGGGGGAGATTGGCTAAGACATTGATATAACCAGTAAGGCCCCCTTTGGATTGGAGGAAAAACACAGGATTTTTGAAGGATTTCATTCCTATGGAATTTTTCCTATGGATGTCCTTTGGTTCACAGGAGAAATAAAGGAAGAATTCCATAGGATTGCAATCCTATGGTCTATTTTACAGGAAACGAAGCATGAGCTCCGAGCTCTTGGAAATTTTCCTGGCGCGAAAAAGAGACGGCTCGTGGCGCCTCGCTTCGCTCGTTCCCTTTCGGGCGGGATGACCGCACTCGTGTTTAGATAAGAGAAGCCAGGACCGGGGACTGCGGCTGGGTCAACCAAAACAAAAATCCTTCTCCATCGTGGGCACGGGGATGGCGGCCGCCCCATCACCGTCTTTCGCGACCGCCCGAAGGACACCCGTCGTCGGGGCACGCGACGGCCCCTCCATTACTGATTCACGCGGCGGCGGGCCCCATCACCACTTGCATGAGATGGCGCTCGGCCCTCCCCTGTCGCCGACCATCGAGCTGGATTGCCCTAACGCCGGCGGTCGAATCCGTCGGACCCCATCCCCGACCACCAAGTCCAGCACTTGCAGCCGCAACGCCGCACGGATCCATGCATCCGCGTGTTCCTCCATCGTCCAGGTAATTTGGCTTTTCCCCTTAAGATCCCCATCTGCTTGCAAGTACGTTACTTTTCCCCATCTGCTTGATCACTGTAGCACTCAGATCCACCGACGATTGCTCTGCCAAAGTCGATTCTGACAACTAGTGTCGTTTATTATTTTCCTGGAGGTAGTCCTGATAACACAACCCATATAGATCCGTGCACTTTTTTCTAGTGTTATTTTCATAGTTTAAATTAGTCCAATAGATTTTCAGCATGAGGTAGATAAGCCTTGTTCATCTAATATACCTCGTATTATATTGCAAGGGAACCGATGCCATGGACAGGGTCTTCTCAGATTAATATGCTTCATCAACACACTTTGTCTGATACACAACACCACCACTCCCAGTCACAATGGTCTTATGATGCCGACGATGAGCATCGGCCTCCGGAAAAAAGCCAGGGAAATAGGTGATGCTACTTCTCATTTCAATTCTAACAAGTACCTTCCATATAATTTCTATTTGCATATTGCTGACCAAACACTTTGTATATAATCACCTGAACTGCATTGACTTTAGGGACAACAAAGAGAGCCAGATGGAATCACGAAAAGAAATTGTTCCTTATTGATCTTCTAAAAGAACATGATGTGCCGGCTTTCAGAACACATAATGCTTGGAATAAGCACGCATGGACAAACATTGTTCATCGCATGAACGCAAAGTTTGGTACATCATATTCTGTTAGCCAAGTCAAACAGCAGGAGCAAGACTTGAAGAAAGCTTACCGTAGTGTTAAAGATTTGTTGGCTGAAAGTGGATTTGGATGGGATAAGGAGAGAATGATGGTGACTGCACCTGCAAGTGTTTGGGCTACTTTTGCTGCTCGCAAAAACAAGGACGCTCTCCATTGGCAAGATAGGTCATTCCCATATTATGATGCTTTATCTCCACTCTATGATGGTGAGGCTTACATATTTTGTACTTTTTTTTTGCATGTTTCTTGTTTTTTAAAATGTGGCGATATTTCTTTTTTTGTTGCACATCATTCTGCAGGTCGTCACGCGGAAGGGAGAACCCGTCATGGCATGGACCATTATGCAAGCAAAGCAAAGAATGGGTCACTTCCAGTGACACAAGCAATGCAAATGTCTGACACATATCACTCACCGTCTCCAACGTTACATGCTCAGGTGAATCGGGTTGGGTTCCTTCCGAGGAAAGAGACTGATGCAAAGCATATTTTGATTTTTCTCAGCCATCATCTAATCATGTGCATCAGACACAAGCTCCACCTACCTCCACACAGATGCATACAAAGGCTCCTGAATCTCGACGTTGTAAAAAACAAAAGAGAAAAGCTGCTAGCCTAGATGGATTTCATGAGGAATACCTAAAACTGAAGAAGGAAGAAATAGATCGATTTTCTGCTATTGAAGAGAAGAAATTGGAGGATCCATACAGCATCAACAAGTGTGTCACAATGGTTGAAAGCTTACATGGTCTACAGCTGGGAGAAATATTGGTGGCATCCGACATCTTCAAATGCAAGGACAACAGGGAAGTATTCTTATCATTTTCTACTGATGCTTTACGGTTGGCTTGGATTAAAAGGGAAATTGGGCGTGCACAAGCAAACCTTCAGAATTAGTATCAGGATTAGAGACATGCTAGGATGTACTTTTGCATTAGACTGAGCGCTTTTGTAAACTAGGTGGCAAATACTTTTGATTGCCTTCTAACCTAAACTTGGTTCTAGCTAGTTACACTCTTTTGCTAGATTCAATGACAGTAAGGGGTAAAAAACAGAGTGCTACCTCATGGATTTTATTTAGGGAGTTTGAAGTATAATATATTAAGCTCATCATTAGGAGTACAAGGGCTGCAATGACCCTGAATTTTATATCAGTAAATGCAATGATACTAAGTCCTCCGTGCTATGTAATGATCCCACATCCTTCGTGCTATGTCATCTCGCATTTGATTCCCAGCTTGTCTACTGTTATTGAATGCTTGTATGTCACCATTATAGTTCAGATCTCCATTTGGCACGTCAACAATCTGTTTTGCATCAATTTCAACATTGGAGTTACTTGGCCATAGCATATCTCCGTTGTGAAGGCGTATGAAGTTGTGTAGAACACAACAAGCAACTGATATGTCCACTTGTTTATTAACTGGGTAGTGTGCACCAGTTTTTAGAATAGGAAACCTCATTTTTAATATGCCAATTGTCCTCTCAATATGGTTTCTTAGTTGTGCATGTCGAAGGTTGAACAATTCTTTGTAATCTCTAGGCCTTTGTTTAGCTCTTCCTTGTTCCTGTAGATGATATCTTGTTCCACGATATGGCGCAAGAAATTGTGTTGTGTTTGCATAACCTGCATCTACTAGAAAAAATTTACCAGGAGGCACTTCAAAGCCATGGTTAAGTGCATCTTGTAGAACTCTTGCATCTGAAGCTGACCCCTCCCAGCCGGCATGTACATGTACAAATTTTAGATCGAAGTCACATGCTAGCATAACATTCTGGGATAGTGTTTGCTTTCTATTCCGATATGGTTCTTGCTGATCCCGTGGAAGTATCATTGGTATGTGAGTCCCATCAATACAGGCAACACAATCCTGCAACATTTAAATAAAATTGCATTGTTTATATAGTATATTGTCTGTAAGTAGTTTGTTTGACCTTCTGAAATTAAAAATTAATATTGTGCATTTGTTCATACCTGAAAAGAAGGGGTGGAACTTTGGTTTTCGCAAAATCTGGTGCGGGTGTAGGGAAGGTGGGCGTATATATACACATGTAAGCTGTGTAACTGCATCTAGCACTGCTCCAAAATGGCGACTTATGGTTTCTCCACTGTGTTGAAACTCATATTGCAAGGTCTCATTACTTGCATTTTTTGCTAGTGCATATAAGAATATAGCAACCTTCTCTTCTACTGCGACATCTCTTGAATCAGAAAGTAGTTGCTTCTCACGCAACTTATTGACCAAAGCTTGAAAAACAGGAACTTCCATTCGGAAGTTCCTTTTACTTAGGCTCTCGTGGCCTGTTAAGATTTCATGAACACGCTGAGCTCCTGACAGTTTTGATGTATGTATGAGACTCTTACTAGATGATGGCCGTGATGAATCTTCTATGGTAGGGAGAACAAAAAATATGAACTCATCTTCATTTTGTGATCGACGTTGATAGTTTGGATCCATGACTAACACAATGGAAAACCAGCTAGGGATGCTCAAATATATTGCAGGTTCACTTTACAGATATGTACCACCTAATATATAGTAGAGATCAAACAATGAAATGAGCTATGCATCCTTGCAGGTATAGAAGTTCATATATATGTGTGTGTGTACAGAAATTGAAATTAAGTTATGCCACTTGTGACTTACCAAATGAAGTGTTTGTGCCAGTCAGATATTTTGCCATGCTTTGTGATTGATCAGATTTGGAGAGGAAGTTGTTGTATGCAAGGCTTTCTTGTGGTGTTTTGTGAGTGAGCAGATGTGGAGATGAGCTACTTGGTCTGTTGAGATGCAAATGAGAAGGTTGCGTTTGTCTGCTGGTGCATGTACTATTTATAGCTCCATGTAACGGCTAGTTGTATTGATTTGAATGCAACGGCTAATGTACAGGAATCCTTTATTTTTCCTGTGGCGTGCCAAAGGACAGTTGGTTTACTTTCATGTAGGTTTTAACCCTATAGGATTGGACAAGCAAGGCACTTCAATTCCTATGTTTATCCTATCCCTACATGTATTCTATCCTGTGATCCAAAGAGGGCCTAAATTGGTTGTTCTGCAAATACCTGAGAGGAAAAGGAATGGGTTACTGCAAAACATTCTAATAAGACATGTCTAGGAGCTGAAACTAAACAGGCATGCATCATTTCATTATTCTTTCAGGGTTGACAATCCATTGAAACTTTGTGGTAGATCACCAGTAATACATGGCAAACAGATATTCCTCGCTCATTGCTCCGTAAAGGCTATTTCTTGTTACATGTAGTAGAATGTGAATTATTTTGCGCTTGTTTCTATCAATTGAACAAACCATCCAACTTTACTACACACCCAATCCCTGCAGGCTGCAGCAACCAACTCAAAACCTGCCAATTGAGACAGATTTCGCCATCCTTAGCAGAGCCTCTACATGGATCTCGCATGTCTCACAAAGGGGATTATGAATGTTTGGATTTCTTACCCTGTTCACATCTCTGCTTGATCCAATCAACTTGATTATAACAAAATTCCAATGCGATAGCAACGAGGTTTGTTCTTATTTCACATATTGAGATGTATGATACAAAACTCTAGATTGATAATATGTTATTTACTGCAAAAGAAAAAACTCCTAGGTCAAATTGCTTACCTTGTCAAAAATAGGAAACTTTGCTTTCACATATCCATTACTGCCAGGCTCTTGACCAGAAAATTGATTACATGGGATATGCAAGTATCTCAATGCCTACATGCAAGAGTGAAAGGAGCAGGTCCAACCCATCATTGACAGGGTGGCTGATCAGCTACCTGGATGGAAGGCTGATCTAATGACACGTGCTGGCAGAGTGATTCAAGTGCAATTCGTGCTCACTGGAATCCTGATTTATGTAGCTATGGCAACTGATCGTCCTCCTTGGGCTATCAAAGCCATTGATAAGATCTCTCTGTACTTCTCATTCAAGACATTTAGCTATTTGTTTCTTCTTTAATTTCACTTGCTTGCTCGCTGCCATTCTTGACCACTTTGTAGATCTGCTAGATGGGATATAAAAAAATGCTATTAGTGATCTTAGCTAGAATAACTTCTACAGGACTGCAAGATATTACCATCAATATAAAAAGTCACTAACTCAGACAAAAGATCAAGGATGTAAATTGAGTAGCAAGGTCCCACCAGCTGATGTGGTCAATGTCATTTGAAATACAGCAGCATGTAGCAACTTACATGGAGCATGCTCATGCTCTTTGCTGTCATGTTTATGGCACTCAGGCACGTAGTAGTTATTCCTTATGCAAGAACCAACCTTAAGTAGTCCAGAGTTGAAGTTGTAGTGTTTCTCTAGAAAAAGATTATAAGAATTGTTACTCTCTCCTAAATCTGTTAAGTTATAAAAGGTTAGTGCTCACATAATATATAGTTGCAGTAAAAAAAAAGGAAGGGACTGGCGACAGTGACTCATCCTCGCACAACGCACATGCATCTGCATGTATCCATATCAGATTTTAAGTGAAGAAATAGAAAGCTTTAAGATAATTTCATCAATCGATGACACATTACTTACAGAGAAGACAACTTGGAGCCGGTGGCGGTCAGCAGCCTCATGCAGTCGCTCCTGCACTTCTAGCTCGTTCCTCGCGCTCTCCCCCTTGTTAAGCTTCTCGAGCGTCTCCTCGCTGTGGTGTTCATCGAGCGACTGACGCAGGGCCTTGATTGCCAACGCGTAGTCCCAGTCGCAATCCGCGAACTCGAGCAGCCCCGCTTCCAGCCCAGCAACGCTGACAACCGACGAATGGGGGGCGTGTGACCCTGTTGCCCTGTTCGGATTTTGCACATGGAAGGAGGGGATTTTGGCATTTTGCAAACCTCAGTCAAATTTGAACTTCCTCAAATTTTCGAAACCATAGTTTTCTCAATCAAGACTTTCCCCACATTTGGAAACCTAAATCTCAACCTGAGGCATGAATCGGCAGGTTAGTACCTGTTCTGGCATCAGTGAAGCCGCGCCGCCGCTGCCTGGAGGTTTCCTTCCTGCACACGTGTCCGCCGCCGCCGGCATCCTCCTGTGCAGGTTGTTGCTGCTACGAGACCAAGGTCCGACCCGGTCGCTGCTTCCGCCTCAACATCTACATCTACCTGTACCCTGAAGGCGTTGTTCGTCCTGGCATACTTGGTGTCATGGCGCGACGTCCCGGAGGCTTCCCCTGGCGGCTTCCTAGCACGTTGGCGTCCCGGCACGGCGTCCTTGGCGGTGCGGCCGTGGTGCATCGCCGTCCCGGTGCAGCCCCCTGCAGCGGCAGCCAGGCGGCGTCCTCGAGGTGGCGCAACCGAAACCTCTGGCCCCCGAGTGATGGGCCCACGGCGACGAGCGGCCCACGGCGGCGAGGCTGCTGCTGCTGCAGGCGCAGGCGTGGCGTCCTCGCCCTCGCCATCCTTGCCGTCCGCGAGGAGGAAGTCGTCGGAGAACTTGATCTGCAGCGTGCCGGACGCCGTCGGAGCTCAAACAGCCGGCCGGGTGGCCGGGCGCCGGGCTTCTTGCTGGCACCAGTCCCAGCGGCGGCGGTGGTGGGCGACGAGAGCAGCAGCAACAACAACAACGACGCGAGCGAGACGAAGGAGAGAACGGAGCAGAACAGGTGCGCCGGGGAGCAGGAAGTAGGCCTCCCCCCGGGTTGCAGATCCCGCCTGCCGCCATGGTGGGGATCTTCTCCTCGATGAGCAGCGCGTCGGCGTGGCACACCAGGTGCCACGGGTGCTCTGCATCAGCTCGCGCGGGCGGGGCGTACGCACGCACGTGCCCGCCGCAGACCCCACCAGCCACACCACCGCGAGCGCCATGGGAGCTGCCGCGGCGCTGACGGCCTGGGCAGGGGCAGCAGCAGGTCCGTTGTCGTCGCCTCCTCGCTCCCCGGGCGGCGACGGGCACGGCAACGACGACGGCGGGTGCGGGAAGCAGGACGCCGCCGGGGGGCGTGCAGGTGCAGCAGCCACTCCACCGCCGAGAGCCACAGCCCCCTGAAGCTGCGCCCGCCGAAAGAGGGGGATAGAAAAATATGGAAGTCACGTTGATTCCGGATCTTGAGCGCGGGCGGGTGATGTTTCTTTTTTTTCTCATCGAGTGCGTTGCGCGGAGATGGGGAGCACAGCGTAGGCTCGCCCGCTGGCTTGGCTTTCGGAAGCGCTGAAGCCTTTGATTCCCTGGCTGTAAGATCTCGTGAGAGTTAATTAGGGCCTTTGATTTTGATGAGGTTAGATTTACGTGTGCATTTTATGGGGTATTTAATGGTTGGAGGCCCTCCGCAGAGGACGTATTCTTGGGTGAATGGAGTATAATTTAAATGTTCCATTATAGTATAGATGAGAGTCTCAGCGCTCCCTCTGGTAGGCAGAAACTTTATACAGAGTACTTCCGTCTCGTTGTCTTTGTTGTTAAAAAAACATGTTTTTTATAGTCACGGTTTCCAAATGATAAATTTTATGAGACAGATGAAGTAGGAATATACAGAAAAAAATTATTAGAATCAATTTATTTTTACAAAAAATATAGAAAACAGAAAAATTTACGTAATCCAAATGGGTCTTAAGAGATTAGCTAAAAGAAAAATTCAAGTTTAATGATTTATTATTATGCATTCTAAAAAACTAGACTAGTTTAACAAACTATGTAAAAATTGACCTTATCTATCTATATTTGATGAAATGTGGCATGTCAATATTTTTTTTAATATCTTAGTTCGAGGGTTTGTACCTAGTCATGGCAAGAGCTGCTACAGCCTAATGCTCTCTTGGTCTCCTTTATTTCCTAGCTTCTCTTCATCTCTATTTTGTTACTGGTTAAACTAGTTTCATTGTTTGATTGATCTTCACAAGTTTATATGGTGTCCAAGACGAAAGTAAGGTAGTCAGGTGATGGATTGTCAATAGTTGTTTTTCACCTCCAAGGAGATTTTAGCAGGAAGTTAATGGATCCATTAAAGACGTGTGTTCAGACCTGTTGGAATCGACCGACTCACCTAGGGTCGCCTGGCCTAGCCCAATGTCCTACCACGTCATAGATCCACCCCAACATGAAAAGAACACACTTTCAAATCATTTGGGGCATTGATTTGAAGTCGGTTGCATCCAAGGACCCCGGTGAAGTAACCCATGGATTGGAGGGCCCACCAAGCAATTTTGGAGAAGTGATCTGATGCCAAATCGACCTTGGGTAATCACTAGCCGCCATCAGGAGCTGCCCTACACTGTTGGATTGGATGGCGGTGTATCCAAGGGATCGAGCGACCTTCCCATAGGCTGGTCGACCCGACCAGGACACCACCACCTATCCACTCTCCCCTACAAGTGCCTCAATGGATCCTACAGATTGTAAATAGGGGTGTTGGCACCATGGAAGAATCATCTCTTTATCGACAAATGAGATCACTTAAGGATCTACTCTAGTCCACTTCTATAGTAATTAGGCTACTAGTGAGAGGAGAGTTAGAGTAGAGATCTACTTATTTGTCAGGATAACACCCTTTTAAATGAGTACCTAAAATGATAGTCCTCCATATACTATTAAATGGATAATTCACTTAATCGGTCATCCCAATACACCTCCCATTCGATGTACTTTATTGCCAACCTTCATGCAAGATCAGCTTGGGAGAAAAGAATACATCACAACCACAGACGGAACACATTACATATTCGAGGTACTTAATTACATGGAACTGTGACAAAGTGTTGCACAATCTTAGTTTATAACACAGATGAGTTTCTTCATCACATACACATCATAGTCTAAGCAAAAGTCTTTCAACGTAGCTTTTAAAGATAAAAAATGTGTCGGAATGCCACGTCCATACATCTACGAGGACTTGGCCTCTCCACTACAAGTCCTAGAGAAAGATACGATTAATTGAGGAGCAATTCATATATTCTACAGTGTACCAAAGATTATAAGGTGCATACAACAAATAACAGGAAGCAAAGGTATAGATGAAAATATTGAGGGTGTTCAGCTGGTCACATGAGCCAACTGATAAGACAAATCGGCTGATTTGCTGTGAGAGAAAAATATTATTCAAAAGGCTAATAAGACAACCGAATAGGATGATTAGCACAACTTAGTAGCTCTCTAACTTGCTGAGCTGAGCGAAGCGACATGAGAGGAGACGAGAAAAAGAAAGAATTAAGAAAAAAAGAAATTTGCAACAGAAATAGCTTAGGGACGAACGGCCCAGAAGGGCCGTTCGAGTGCGTTCCCTTGGGCCGAACAAGTTCACTGGGCCCGCTGTATCCTTTCACTTGAGTTCACGATCTGCTTAAAAAAATTCACGAGTTCACGACGCATGGTCTCTCTCTCCCTCCTTTCTTTGCGCCCGTCGCGGCCGCCGCCGCCGCCGCCCTACGCCGATTGCCGAGGAGGCGGTCACTCGCCCGGCGACGAGCACCAAGTATTACCACCTCTTCCCTTCCGCGCTGTGTGCGAAACCGAACTCCCAAACTCTAACCTAATCGTTGGTCCCTCGTCCGCCCTTGCTACGTTGGATTAGTACCATTCGGGCAACTTAT
The DNA here is from genome assembly GCA_015844335.1 of Chrysopogon serrulatus. Taxonomy (NCBI): domain Eukaryota; kingdom Viridiplantae; phylum Streptophyta; class Magnoliopsida; order Poales; family Poaceae; genus Chrysopogon; species Chrysopogon serrulatus. The sequence continues at coordinate 40,635 of JADLZL010000951.1, forward strand.
AATTAGAAATAGACGAGTTTATTATGCGAATTCCGGCCCACTAGACATTATCACCCCGTGGAGGCGCAAAAGTGCCTAGTGAAATAGGGCGCGACTGTATCACCCCGTGGAGGCGTGTGCTAGACATTAGCACACTGATCTATTTTTTTGCTTTTCTCAGTGTTTAACGCCAGACAAAATTCAAATGTGATATTTTGTCATAATTAGAACAAACCAAGTTCAAAAATCCGAGAGTCAATTGCACCTAGAACTGCCTCTATTACCCACAGACCATATAAAGGTTGGTGTAGTCTGCACATGATCTCCATTTTTGCCTAATGTTTCCCGTTTCCCCAAAAAATTGTTATACGGATTTGTAGCTCTGTACATTTAGCTTTCTGTATGTTCATTGGTCTTTTTCAAAATCCAATACAGTTAACTATGAAAATACCACTTTACTCAGCTGCACCTATATTATTGCGTTGCCTTGCTGATTGTCTTGTCTGCAAAGAATTCCAGCCAACTTTGGTGCAGGGGCTGCCAAACTGGTCACTGAAGTCGTTCTGCAGTACTGGACATATTATAGTAGCTGTCCGTTATCCTATACTTTTAATTAAGGAAAAGCATGATCGTTAATTCATTTGTGTTCTCTGTTTTTTTGGAAGAGTTGGTAATGTGGCTTCCAGGGAAAACAGACTTCAGTGAAGGGAACAAAAAAACATCTATCTTTCCCTTTATGTACCTCATGAATCATACTTTTGTGTCCAGATCCATTTTATCGATGAGAATGTGAGATAGATTACGGAACAATTAGTTTTCCACAACATTTGAATTAGTTTGAGTATTAATGTGATTTACTAACTAAGTGACTTTTTAAAGAAACTTCATGCTATAAGTTTTGAATGCGGTATGCACTGCAAGGGATTTTTAGTTTTTTTTATTAAAGATGACTATTGCTGATATGTCTTCTCCAACAGTACTAGAAACACAGACACACCGCCCTATCATGTCGGTATGGTAGACGGGTCGCGAGCTGTTGTCATGGGTGTGCAGGAGGCTGGCATCCTTTCCCATTGGTATAGCCCAGTCCCTTAGACACGAGATATATACTGATGCCCTAGTTATGTAGCCTATTTATGGGCGATTAGCTTTAGTGTTAGTTGCTGCTGTGGACCTTGATTACCTTTACAAACCTTTTTGATGAGCAAGACAAAGCTTAAAAACGTAACTAAGAAAAGAAAAATATTTCTGTGTTTTCTTGGTTTTTGGCTAAACTAGAAAAGATTTTTCTAACCACTTTGGGAGAAGGTCCCCCATGCGCATTGCTCTCGTCTCGTTGGCCGACTTCTGCCTCTTCCCATCAAAATCCCAACAAAACCTAGCAGGCAGTGGCGTGTATTCCCTCTGGCATGCGCAGGGCCAGGCAAGGTGAAAGGTCCTAAATGGCTAGAGGGGGGGGGTGAATAGCCTAATTAAAATTTCTATAAAGCACTAAACAAACCGGTTAGTATAACAAATGGCGAAGCAAGTGTTGCGCTAGCCTAGAGGGGGTTGCAAGCCAACCTAATCAATTCTAGCAATGCTAATATACTAGGCACACTAAGAATAGGGTCCTTAGCTATGAAACTACACTATACAACCTAGTATGCTACTTGACACAAATGTAATCGCAAGGTAGGAATCGAGGGATGCAAACCGTGCCTTCGGGATATAGTGCCAATCACCTTCTTGATCAACAATGAGAAACCAAGGTGATGATCCAACCAATCAAATGAAATCCAAATATGATCTCGATGGATCAATCCTAAATGAACACCGGAGTTTTTACCGAGGTTCACGTGCTTGCCAACACGCTACGTCCTCGTTGTGACGGCACACTCACTTGGGATTCGGCGGCTAATTGGCACCACACCAAGCCTCCAACGGGCACCGCAAGAATCACCACAAGATGAGGGCAACACAAGTCACGAGCATTCCACTAGAGTACCTTTTGCGATCTCCCGCGGGGACAAGGTCAAGAACCCCTCACAATCACCTCCGGAGTGGCCAAGAACAATCTCCAAGCTTGCTCAACTCCGGCTCGCTGCTCCAACCGTCTAGGTGGTGGCAACCACCAAGAGAAATAAGCTCAATCGTAGCAAGAACGCTCATTAGTGCCACTAGATGCTCAATCACAAGGCAAATGCACTAGAAACTCTCCCAATCACTCTCTAGATCAATCAAGATGAACGCAAAGTGAGGGAGGAGGTTTGCTTAGCTCTAGGGGATGTCAAGAGTGTCAAAGTGCCAAGAGAGACTCCCCCAAGCCGGCCAACCCACTTATATAGGCGTCCCTAAGAACACCCAACCGTTACTCACAAACCTTAGTTTCTGCGCGTCGACCGGACGCGGGTTAAGTGGCGACCGGACGCGTCCGGTCCCGGCGTCCGGTCCCTCTACCACGGCCACGTGTCCCTGACGTTTGAATATAGCCGTTGCGCGTCAACGGCTCGATCACGCCAGCGCTCTTCACCGATCGGCCGGACGCGTCTGTGCCAGCACCGGACGCCCGGCACAATGGAGTCCGGTCGCTACCCGAAGAACTCCAAAATCGCAAATTCTTGACCGGACGCGTCCGGCTGTTTTGACCGACGCGCCCGGCGCGCCCGTCTCACTCGCACAGCTTCGGCCACACCGGCGCACTTGACCGGACGCGGCACCGGATCGTCCGGTCGCCCAGCGTCCGGTCACTCCTGAAAACCGACGGACGCCAGCACTTGACCGGACGCGTCTGGTCCCTACCAGGGCAGCATCCGGTCACCTCTGAGTGACTCCTCTTCGTTCGAAAACTTCCAAGTCCCGCCTCGCGAGCTCGGCGGGAGGGTTCCACACCCAAACACCATCACCTCTTGCTCTCATAAGCCAACACAAAAGTGTCTCTCCACTTGTGCACGTGTGTTAGCCTTTTCAAATGATTTTTGCAAGAGTTAGCAAACACACTAGGTCCCTAATGCATATGCAAAGTCATTGCTCACCTAGTGGCACTTAGATAACCGATATTGCGCGACATCGCCCCTCTTAATAGTACGGTTATCAATCCTAAACCCGGCCATCAACTTCTCTACTCGCCTATGACCGGCAAAATGGAAATGCCCTAACATATACCTTTGCCTCTAGCATTCCATCTTGCTTCTCATCTTCCTTCATCTCCAAGTGTGGTACTTGATCACTTGTGGTCACCTTCATTACCTTGATCACCATTCCACCACTTGGCTTGGACCTCCCCTTTCTCTAATGCTACACACTTAGCAATAGGGTTAGTCCTAGGTTTCATCAATTAGCCAAAACCAAACTAGGGCTTTCACAAGGGCTCTGGGCGTGGGTTAGGAGGACCATGGCTAGGCGTGTGTATGGCCTATGGCGGGGCCGCAGCCGGCAGCGCACCTAGACCTGCGGTTGGCTGCTCGAGCTGCTGATCGAGTATAGACGAGAGCCTATGCTGGCTGCAGCACTTGCGCAATCTACAGAGGCACCGAGGAAGGAGAAGGTCCGAACAATTGAGTCTTCAGCGAGCCACCAATTGTGAATCAAATTTGTAAGATAATTTGGCTAATTGGCTTTCCATTTCAATGTATCATTGATTATTGATTGCAATCTGTGAATGTTTGTGAAACACTGGAACTATGACAGTTACAACAGTATGGCACGTAAGCATTACTTTACTTGCACGTGAAACACAGGCAGCAAGCCACCCCGCGCACGGCCCCAAACATTATGGCGTGGTCGCCCGATCCAGTCGGTGCTCTAAGATGGCCCGTGGGTTGTGGCTCCTCTCCCGTGCAGCGGGGGAGGCTGCGCCCACGCTTGTCCAGGGGGCTGACGAGGGGCTTCTCTACCCTGCACCGGAGCAGCTCCATGTCTGCGTCGTTGGCGTGGCCCCGCTGGGTTCTACACCGCCGACGGGGTAGGGGAATTTCACGTCTGTTCTTATGTTGTTAATCTCATTGTTCTTCCTTCAGATGCCTTTGTGTTGGGCTGTGCTCATCTGTTCTATATGTATATTCTCTCCTTAGTAGATTGATGATTCCTTTAATATTTAGCCACGTATGTAGCATTCCAGTTCTAGTTTATGTATGAAGTTCAGTAATTAATTAATTACTTGTGCTCTGGTGGAATATTAGGTTATGAATGTTTTTTATGAAATGTTCTGCAATCTGGAAAATTCTGTATAATAATGTTCAAATGCTAAAAGGAAAAAGTCTACTTAGCCTCCACACTATTCATGGTTGTCTACTTCAACCCCTCACCTATAAAACCAATTATTCTACCCCCTTGAGGCATGTTTCCAATGCTAAAATAACGATACAGTCATGGGATTTAGATTCAGATGCCCTCACTTGAGCCATGTTTCCTACCCACTACTTTAGGGCATTTCTGTTGGATATATGTTCTTCAAAGTTGTTTTTTATAATAGTTATTATGTGTTTTTCTGTGTTGATTGGTGCTCCTTTTGTGGATTAAGCAGCTGTTGAAGGGTCATGGAGGAGCACAGGTTGATATAATTGATAGGCTACCCACACCATTTGGCCTAGTCCGTTCTGGAGTGGCTCCAGATCATCCAGAAACCAAGGTGGGCATTTGTCATTATTGTTGTCTAATTTTGGAAATGGAAATCAATCAACATTTTATCTTTCACCTACTGCAACTAAGTGAAAAATACCGATTTAGAGTTGGTGCCGTGTATTTCCTCGCTTGTTTCATCATTGTAGTCGCTTAATGTAGTGTTGTTATCTGCTTATATAGAAAAAATTTGAAACACAAAGATCTTTTTCAAATTAATTAAACTGATGATCTTTCATGCTTGGAACAGCCTTATCATTATTTGATTGTGCCTTACTTTCCAATCTTTTGTGCTTATGACACTATATAAACTGTTCATAAACTTGACTATTTAATTTTGCCTTCAAGTTTGCAACAGATCGTGGTAAATCAGTTTTCTCATGTAGCTGCAAATGGCCGCTGTTCATTCTTTGGGAATGTAACTCTAGGAAGGGATATATCTCTGTCAGAGCTTTGCAAAACATATCATGCTGTAAGTTTTAGCCTTAGATCAAAATTTCCATTACCCAAGAGGATATCACATTATCACCTCTCTCTTTTCTATTACGACAATATTATCCAGAACTTATATGAGTAAATGGTTGAGATTGTATTTACTGATTAACAGGTTGTTCTTGCTTATGGTGCAGAAAGTGATAGGTCACTTGGTATTCCTGGAGAGGTACGACTTTTGACTACTATTGTTAATCTTTATGCCACAGCCCATGGTGGTTATTTGAATATTGTTTATGGTTCAATAACATCACTGTAACTGTAATCTTATTGCTACTTGCGGTGTTTAATCAATTATTGCATTAGCAAGGATTTAGTAGCCAGCAATGTGGATTTGGCATTTACAATGCTAGCATCTTCATTCTTGTGATTATCTCATTTTTAGATGGATTTGTTTATTTTTAGTATCATCATTGTTTTATAGGACCTGAAAGGAATTCATTCAGCTCAGGAGTTTGTCTGGTGGTACAATGGACATCCAGACATGTGTGACCGTCCCTGATTTGAAAAGCACAGAATCTGCTGTTATCCTTGGTTAGGTATTTTTTTTAAAAAAAATTGATCCTATGTAATAGCATTTAAACAGAGTACTAACATCTTGGTGGCCAAGAGAACTGAGGTCATAATTACACTTTTATTTAACCTTGATGGACAGTTGACTTCTAATTTTATTTGAATTTGCTATTCATATATCTTATTTTTCATGACCTTTTTTTTTCTTGAAATGCCTTTATGAATACAAGTTGCTATAACAAGATTAATTGCGGGGAAATGCTGCTCGGATGTTTGTAACACCCTCCGGTGTTACGTTAACCAGAACCTGCCATATCATAAGCATTGCATAAGCATTCATGATTAGAGAACCCTAATATGTAAAACTAAAATGAGTTTACAAAGTTCTAGGGTTTGCTTGAGCTCCTTTATATCATGTGTGTATGTGTATAACCATTTAAATATCACGCAAATGTTTAATTAAGGTTTTAAAGGTGATTAACATAAAATCAACCTTGGAGTGCAAGAGTGTTTGACTAACTATGTTTAACAATTCAACCATGTTTTACAAGTCAATTTATGTCAATAAAGAATCAAAATTTGGATTTGAATTCAAATCCCAACCCTAAGCCAATTTGGCTAAGGGTTGGGAATTGAATATCATTTTCAATTTTGAGGAGCTAATCATAATTAATTTTCTAAATAAAAGTTGCTAACCCTTGGCACCATTTCAAAGTATAAACTTTATACTTTGAAAATGTGCTATTGGTTAGGTCCCAAGATCACCAGTTAATCATTAATTAATTGCCCAAAGGATCAATTTGAAATCTCTTTTCAAAAACCCCTGAAATTCAAAAGCTTTTTGTCCCCTTCTCAATTTCATCTCAAAATATTCAAAATTTGGGAAAACTTCAAAAATACAGATTGTACATATCTTTAAGCTCTACAAGTTTGGTAAATAAAGTTTTTCAAGTTTTTGAATAAAATTAAAAGTAATTTCAAAAGTTTCTTAAATTGGAAAATATCCCCTTCTTGATTTTTAAACTCAAATTCAAAAATTATTCAGTTTCATGAAAAACTTTCTACATAAAAGTTGTATATCTTGAGAAATGGAACAACTTTTATTTTTGGAGATTTTCATCTTTTATTTAAAATTTGAAAGTAATTTTGAAATCTCAAAAGTTAAGATTTAAGCCCTTTTTCAAATTCAAACTAGTTTCAAAAATATTTGGAATTTGACAAAACTTGTTTAATTAAAGTTGTAGGGCATAAAAAGTTGTACAATTCATATTTTTGGAGATTCTCAAGTTCTATTCAAAATTTGGAAGAATTTTGGCAAAAACCGATTCAGTTTAAAAAAAGGGGGGGATAGATGCTACAGTGCCCAGAGCGGTGCTCAGCATGGGCAGCGTCCTCGCCGTCCGCCGTGGCTGCTCCGGCATTTCTCACGCCTGGACACGTTGTTGGCCGCGTGGCCAAGCTCGCGAAGGACCTGGCCACGCTCGAGTTCGCCTTCTCCTCTTTATAAGCTCGTAGCCGGCTGATTTTCCCTTCCTTTCTCCTTCCTCGCCGTCGTCGGCAATCGCCACCCGCCGCCCAAATTCAAGCTCCACGCTCCACTTGCCACTCCTGACACCTTGCCACCAGCTCCGCAAACCCCTAGCGCCTCTCTAGAACTCACTAGCACGAGCTCATCTGGCCGGAGAAGGTCGCACGGCTTCTTCTTCCCAGGCGGCCGGGCTGCCGAGCGCCGCCGAGCTCTCTCAACAACGTCAGGTCTCTCCGATGAGCCTCCGGTCAATCTAACCAGTGCCCCAGCTCCGCTTTGAGCCGATGATGCTCGTCGGCTTGTCTCTGAGCACTCTACCGCCGCCATCCGATGTTGCCGCCGTCGTGACCGGCATGGTTGAGCCGCCTGGCCGCCGCCGTGTCCGCTTTTCGGCCGGCCACCCATCGAATCCGATAGTGCATGAGGTTCGCCGTGCTTCAGGGTCCCTGCTAGCCTGTGCTGCCTGCGCTCGCCGCCGTCCAGCCATCGCCGGCCAGTCGCATCCCATCGCCGGTGCCGCCTCTCGTTCTGTTTAAGCGGGGAAGGAGAGGGAGAAGGAAGGGGAAGGCTGGGCCGGACCGTGGCGGGGCTGAACTAGGCCGTGGCACGGCCCAGTGGGAGAAAGAAAAGGTTTTCCTTTATTCTATTATGAATTTAAATGTTGTTTGTTATTTATCATAATTAAATATATGGGCAATTAAAAATATGACCAAAATTATATGTGTGATCTTCATGATATGTAGTTTCATAGAAAAATATGTTTGCAGTATGTTAAGTACTTTTGTCATGTTTAATAATTGCCTCTTTTAATTAATAAATGCATAGTATTTGATTTTTTAGAACAATATATTAATCCAAAAATTATAAAAATTTAGGGTAAAACTTTTCATGTGAAAAGTGACCTCCACTAAAATTTTGGTACTGTTTTTGAAGAAGTTTATTTTAATAACTAATTTTCACCTTGTTTAAAGCCTGTGAAAATGATTAATAAAATAATCAATAGTTATTTAGTTTTCTAATAAAATGGTTGATTGATTTTACTTTGGGTGTTACTTGAAGACCATGAATCATTATCACCCTAATGATTCATGGCTTGGTTGTGTAGGAATAGTAATAGTAGTTAGTTTAATTAGCGGCTTTCAACAACTGTAAAAATGGTTAATAAACTAGTAGTTAGTTTTAATCACTTTAAGGTCGATTGACTTTGGGATTGAGTGATGACCCTAGGTCATTAACCCTAATAACCTTCAGTAATTTCTTTTACGTTGATTGTGTTGCGGTATACGATGTCGTCATAGTTGTTAATTATGATCTCTTAATGCAACTTCACCGTGAAGGAAAGTTGTACTCAACCTTCTGTTTAATATCTTGCATCATGCATCATGTCATGCATTTCATCATACTTAGAATGCAACATTTGTACACGTGTGGTGTACGTGAGAGCGAAGGTTCGCGATGACCAAGTCTCGGAGAAGATTTGCGCTGATCAAGTTCCAGAGTAGGACTATCCGCCGGAGAAGTCAATGTCAAGACTGACAACTAACCTTCTCTGCAATGCAGGCAAGCCCGGGATGCATTCAGACACTTCCTTGTATTTCGAAAAACTTTATATTTTATGTTAGATGATATGATGCATTAGGTGTTAGGAGTTGTGTGATATCCTACTTGATGCATTTACCGTACCTTGATATATTATCCTGGATACATGTTTTGATTTCGAAAATGCTTAGTATTTGCTTAGTCCTGCTGATAGCATAGGATTTAAAATCAAAATGTTTTCAAAGGTGTGACAACAATATCATCTTCGAGAAAGTTTTCAAAACTTGATGTACCTGTTGTTTATCCTTTAGTTCGATCGGGTCAAGGATACTCAACAGTGACATGATGAGTAAGTCGAGACGTCGGTGGAGTGACTTGCATCAGAAAGGGCTAGTGCCCTGGTGAAGTGTCATCCATTTGTGTCGTTTAAGCACCGTTCGTTGTTTTGGCCCTTAGATCATGAGGTTATTGGATAGTCCTAGTCGCATGCTAATGGCGGTAAGCTCCACTTGGACTATCTATGACGAGAACGGGGAACGAAAAGTATCGTTGTACCCATCCTACGAGCGCACCGTCGACGTACTGACGGCGTAGGGAGGTGGTGTACTGTACTCTCACGGCTAGGACCCGTTCTGGTATGGAGAAATTCAAGCGTTGAGTTGATGTATGTAAGATGGTCGGTCCTGCATACATCGTGTGGCTAGGAAGCCCTAGCTGGGTATATAAAGCGATTCGAATCGTCGTTGCTCCACGATATGGGAGACTTGATCCTTGCACCAGCATCGTAGTAAAAATAGAAGCTGATGGAAAGTTTTGAATTCGTTACTTGGTTGACAAGTGATTGATATAGTAAGGACCGGCTTAGTCTCTTTTCACAAAAGGGTGTCCTTTGGTCTTGCTAAAGCCTCACCTTGATTCCCTTTAGCTAGTATTCCTGAGTCTTCTCCCCAATTTTTAGTCGGGTAAGTCTTGCGGAGTACTTTTGTACTCAGGGTTTGTTTGACCCCTGTTGCAGGTGCTAACTATTGCTGCTAAGTTCGGTCATACTAGTGGGTTTGGCATGATCAAATATCTCCCACCTGAGGTGTTCTCCGCAGTGTTCTATATCTCCTTCTTACTTCCCAAACTTCGGTTAAGTTTTGTTTAATTAAAACTCGATCAAGTGTAGTCATATCTTTTATAAATCTTCCGCTACTGTTGTATTTAAATAAAAACAGTTGTAATACTACAATATCTCTGTAAGAAGTCGATCCTGGAGGATCGTGGTGTCATCGGGGTTTCACCCGACAGAGCATTCTAAGTTATGTGGTACACAAGCATAGCCGATAAAGGTCTTGGGGACAATATCAGGTGCTTGTGGGCCATATAATTTAGAAGGTTCCGCCACAATGTTGCTCGTATTCTTTTACGCTGTAAAGCTGAGTTGGCTAGTACAGACATTACTGATTATGTAGCTCAATTAATGTTGCATGTAAAGGAAGGTATACTTGGTTGGGCGATGGGGTCCAGTACAGGCAGCTTGCACAGCAAAAAGAGCTGCGTGAAATTTTAGGTATTTAAAAAGTTATTGATTATTGAATACTTGCAGTGTTTGACATTTGACATGTGGTGCTTTTATGTTAGTCTATCTCATTGTAATGTTGTCATACTTAGTTTGACGTCC
>JADLZL010000952.1:0-20600 GCA_015844335.1 Chrysopogon serrulatus
TAACAGTGATCAGCTAGATTATAAGCTGATCGATACGATAAAATGACTTATTTTTCGTAAGAGAAAAGCGTTGATGCAGACCAAATACTGACAACCTAATCAGACTTTTTATCTTTTCTCTCGAAAATGGCTGGGACCCACGTGTGTGAAATAAAAAAGACGCTCTTGTTTAGTCTTTAGACAATCCTTTCCCCGATCCTTGCTTTCCCCATTGACGAGTTGACGACCCAAGGTCTCCGATCAGATCGAGGGAGTCGCGCGCGCCCCACCTGCTCCGGCGACGGTAAGGCCGCCCGCCATCCGCCGATCTCACAGCCGGTTCCGTCTCGCGGCCATCGCAGAGGGTGGAGGTAACCTCAAACCCCAGCTTCTTAAGTTCTGTCAACTGTGTACCTTTTTTTTTTCCGACGAAATCGGCACATTTTTCAGTGTCGCACTTATTGCAACGGATACAGTCGAGACTTTTTTTCAGATCAAATTGCCGACTTGGACTTGGCACATTTTCTGATTCAATTTCACCGCTACTTTGTGCTCACTGCTCACTCGACTCTCGGAATCGGAGTAAGCCCTCTTAGCTGCTTTTGCGAGCTTCAGTTCTCACTCTCGGAATCTCCCGTTGATATGTGATGCCCTCGCCGTGCAGCACCAGCAGTCCATCACCCCATGGCGACCTCCTTGAAATCGAACCTCACCGACGCCGCATGCGCCGTGCACCAGTTGAAGATCAACGGCTACTCGGCCACCAAATCCATGGCGAGTACGGACTCGCTCCCGTCCAAGCGGCTGGCGGTGGGTGGGTACGAGTGGGAGGTCCACTACACCCCGAGTCTCGGCGGCGACGGCAACTACTGGATAGCGTTCAGGCTCGTCCTCCTCGGCACGCCGCTCCGGAACGACGTGAAGGCGGCGTTCAGATGCCGGCTGCTGTACAGTTCCTCCTCCTTCCACCACGGTCAGCAGCGCCAGCGCGGAGCGTACGTAGCGTACGTAGAAGACGCAGCCGGAAAGAACGTGGAAGGTCAAATGTCTTACGCGTTCAAGCGGGCGAAGGAGAGCACCGGATGGATTCGGCTCTGCAAAAGGTATGATGTGGAGATGATGTCCCGGGTCATCGAGGACGATTCTTTCACCGCCGAATGTACCATCACGGTGATCAGTACTGAACGACCACCTGAGCATGACACAGCCAAGAGTAATGTTCTGCCTCCAATTCCGCCATTGTTGGGCTTGCATTCCTTGCACCATGATCTCGGTGAGCTCCTGAGCAAGGCAACAGGATCCGACGTGGTGCTGGTGGTGTCCGGAGAGTCCTTCGCAGCGCACAAGGCCATACTTGCGTCGAGGTCCCCGGTTTTCATGGCACAGTTCTTTGGCCCCATGAAGGAGACACGCTCCCAGTCCGAGGAGGTGGAGATCATGGACATGGAGGCAGCGGTATTCAGAGCCATGCTTCGCTTCATCTACACCGACATGGTGCCTGAGCTTGAGCGGCAGGAGGACGGCGCTATCATTGCTCAGCATCTGCTTGCTGCTGCGGACAGGTATGGACTCGACAGGCTCAAATCAATGTGCGAGGACAAGCTCTACAGTGGCACCAAAGTGGAGACAGCAGCGACGACTCTGGCGCTGGCAGAGCAGCACGGTTGCCCCAGGCTCAAGGCTAGGTGTGTTGAGTTCATCGCAGCAAACCTTGATGCCGTCATGGCGACAGAGGGTTACAAGCATCTCATGGCGAGCTCCCCATTGGTTCTGAATGACCTCCTGAGAGCTGTGCATGGAATGGTTCTGAATGACCTCCAGAAGATTACAGGTGCAAGGTTTCACTGAAGCACGCTTTCATAAAAAAAAAAAAAAAAAAAACCAAAGCACACTGGTGATGAATAGTCCCTGGATTATGTAGTCTATAGTTGTATTGTATCTGAATAGTCCCTGGATTATGTAGTCTATAGTTGTATTGTATCTGCTCTCTGAATTTCCGTGTTGAAGTTTATATTTCTTCCCATTGAGGAAGGGTGGATTGCTTGAAAGGCTCTGTTCTTTGAAAGAGGTTATCCCAGCTCATGATTTTATGGTTAGTTTCTAGAGGGAAGTGGTAAGAACTAACTATCCTAATGCTATGGAGAAGAGAATTAATGACCATTGGCATGTAGTACTAAGCATAGCATGATCCGCTGTGGTAATCTGGTGTGACCAAATGGCGGTCGACACACAACGACACATTGACACTTTTATGGACACCTCAGTTCAAGTGTTTTCAACTATAGTCAAGGCATATGTATATATCATCCATACTAGCTGTGAGAACATCAGAATTTACATTATGTCAAGTTCATCCAATCAAATTCAGAGTCAATCAAATCTAGAGTTAGTTTAGTTTACTAACTGTAAGCATTGCATCGAATTGGTGAAAGGGTTGATAGTGGTTCTGCTATGCATTTCTAGCCTAGAATCCAGAAATCTGTAAAGCTGTTCCCCAACTTTATCTTCTCAAAAGCAAGACCACCTCATTAGAATGGGTAACTCTTCATTAATCCTTCTATATTTCAACAATGTTATCCAATCGCCAGCTCCAAGAAACTTTGTGAGAGAGATAAATAGATTATATATTAATAGTGAAAATCTAACTACTATATGGGTGCTCGGCTGAGAGGACTAAAACAACCTTACAACTATAGTAGTCAGTTGTAACTATTAATCTTGTTCTAAGCTACCTGTCCAGTAGAACTAATATCGATAGCTTGGATAGAAAAAGATGAAACGCCGTACTAGTACGACAGAGTACCTACTTAGGGCGTGTTTGTTTACCACCTTTCCTATCCTACAGTCGCCTGAAAACTTGCATCGGTTCAGGCGACGTTCACTGAGCAGAGCCGCGCAGGTCCACGTGCTTTTGTCCTAGTTGCTTCCGGGTCCATTTTTCCTATCGGGTTCGGTGCACCCGCTAAGGCGAAATTAGTTTCCCAGAACTCGTAACGTTCTCGTCGCTTCGATATTGTTCTGGGTCCGTCTTGTGGGGTCCACATGTCGGCGCTCTATTTGTGATTGATTTGGTTCACTGACGTGTGGGCACGGCGGGTGCTGTTTGAACTCCGGGAGTCGCGCCTGTCTGTGTGCGAGTTGTCTTGTCTCCCCCACCGCATCCCCCGCATCTCTCTGTCTGGGCGACGCGCGGCCAAGGCGATTTCGCCGGCGATGCCTCGATTGCGCCGGCGAGGTCGCGATTCACCCACCGGGAGTGGTGACGAAGGTATGACTCCATCACCTCCCGTTGTGATTTGGCTGTTCAGGAGTGTGTTTGTCCGAGATGTTTAGTGGGGATTTGGGATTTTTTGGTTTGCCGCGATGGAGGAGATGGTGAGGTTTTTGCGGTATGGAGCAGGGGGCAGAACACGGCGTAGTCGAGGGGGTCACCGCGGTGTAGCTGAAGTAGGTGTACGCGACCCGGCCTCGTTTGTGGAACTTGAGCATGGGGGAGAGGATCTTCGTGTCCGATCCCCGGAACGCGCGTCGCGACGGGATCTTGTCGGTGGGGGCTAGGATGCCGAGGTAGCGCGTGGCGTGGTGGCGTGGGACGGAGGGGGATGTTCTCGGCTGCGGGGTCATGCGAGCCGGCGCATGGCGGGGAGCACAAGAAGGCGACGAGGTCGGGCACCACGATGGGGCCGAGCACCGCGTTCCGGTGAGGAGGAGTGTGGCGTTTGGCGCCGATGGCGTGCGAGGGGACATGTTGTCACGAACCCACCGTATTTGCGTCGAGGCGGTTGATCTGTTGGCGATGTGAGGGGACAGATTCTCCGGTGTTTGGCTTCCTCGTCTCTCTTTCTCTCGTTAGTCTTTGTTCCATTCAAAGGCGGATCCGGGGATTTTGTTGCTTGATCTACCTGGTTCGACGCTTGATCTCCATTGTGGTTGTCTTGTCTCTGCACTATTTCTGAACATGCATATGCATGGCGAGCTCTCAGCTAGCTCTGTGTTTGCACAACTACTTGCCACTCATTTCATTAACTAAACTTCTGGCACAATCTCTTATGGGCAAGGGCTGCATCAGTGCCATTACTGACTTCTATCCGAACATCTTTGCCTCCATCTAGCAACCGCAAACCCGGATATGATGGATGGCGTTGAACAATCAACTGCTTGCCACTGTGCCTTGCTGAATTACTAAAACCCACTACGTCTAGCATCAGGGCTCCCCACAAGCTACATTTGCTGACATGCTACTGCTTATCCACTCAAGTGACATAGTCTACCTCTGTATTTGCCACTGCCATCTAATCAAATCTACTAAACTAAAATGCCATCACAAGTTTGTCTTGCTTCTCCTTTTTTAAAATTGCTCTTGCTGTCATAGCTTACTACTAATTACAAGTTGTCACTGTGTCACTTGAATATTTATAATTTGCTCTTCATGAACTCTGTAATTTAGGCTTGAGCTAGCACGGCAGGTTTAGATCGTGATAGTCTGCTTTGTCTCTCCAACTTTCTTTTTCATGTTTTCATGCAGTCATGATCACCCTTTTGTCTCTGCATGTTATTCTTTACATTGTCAGTTTTAGTGTGAATTTGTTTGTCAGTAATAGAAGGAATTGTTTCAGAAAATATTAACTAATTTGTGTAAGTCAAAGCAGAGGGAGGGTTTTCTTCATGTCTTGTTCTGACAACAGTTGGTTGAGTAGACTGGTGAAATATATATGATGTCACTAAAGTGCATTTGTATTTGTCCTGGAACCTAGTATTCTCTCGATGGTTCCTGATTACTGATTGCTGTAGCTATTTGTGCATGTGCCCTCCTCTCTTTCTTAATTTTTTTTATATAGCTACTGCATGCGTGCACCTGATGCTTTTGGTCACTAATCTGAAAATGGATGAGTACTGGTGATTCTTTTACTCTGATAACTCTCTAGTTCACTGAAATGATTAAACTGATTGGGACGCAATGATTTATTTGCATTTGTCTTGACATTACCTTTTTTTCTTTACACCTGTCTTACTTTTTCCCCTCTATTAGGAATGTCCTTTTTCTGTCTAATGCTGTATGCCTCAAAATATAGCATATCCAGCCAGTACTAGTGATTTTTTGGCAATACTATTGGTAAAAAATCTTTTTCATTTAGGCTGGTAAAAAATTTGGGTTTATGCATTGTTACAACCCAGATACTATATTGGTGAGGCTTGCATGTCTTCTTTTCCATATTTGCTCCCTCTGCATGTCTGGCCTAAAACACTGGTTTTGTCTTCAGAGTTCTGAATTTTGTATGTGAATCAGTTCTGAATTTTGCCTCAGTAGTATTAAACCATACATCTTTGGGGACTGCATATTTGCTTGTCATCACGTTCTAGGTCGCTGAGCTTTTTTTGTGGTGTATGGTGCTATAGGATCCTTGCTTTTGCAGTTGCAGGTGTGAACAGGAGGCTTTGCTCAGGTGTTGATACGTTCTACATTCACCTGTACTTTTTACAAGGTCTTTTTGCATCTTAGTGCTGTTTGACCTGTATTTTTTGTGTGTTAGAGCAGTAGTTGCTACTGCCATTGATCTGTTTCCTGTGTTTGTTATAGAGAACTAGCAGAGCCTTGTTTTGCTTGATATCTGTGAGATGTGTATCTGTCAATACAAACTATTCTTACAAGGTCTTTGGAGATTTATTTTGCTCTGTTTATTTACTCTGAATTTTAACCAGGTATCTGTACTAGCAAGTGTATATTGATTGGGAGCAGTGACCTTGTTGTGTCATATTTGGTAGGGGTTTCTATAGAAGTGAGGAGTATATTGGCATATGCAATTGAGTCTCATTTGTAAGCCCAGCGATTTATTGATCGACGAATCTATGTGGAAGTGAGTCTTAACCAGCTATAGGATAAAAAATGATATCCAATGCTTGATTTTCATTCAGACCAAAAGAAAACATATTGTAGTTTTGAAGTTCTGAAATTATGCTGATTAGGAGGCACATCAGTGTTCACCTGCATTTTTTGTTTTGAGAGATCAATAGCTGCTACTACATTCCCTTGTTTTTGTGTGTGAGAGCATTAGCATAGCAGCTAGGATTTACTTTTTTTTTCTAAACACTTAAACATATTGCATAGGCTGTGCTTGAGGTTGGTCATGTATCTCTTTCCTGCAAGCATGTGGCCTCCTAATCCCATGCATAGGTATGGGTGATACTATGAAGTCTGAACTGTCTTACAATAGTTGCAAATTGGTGTTGAGATCAGGTTCCACATTCCTCACCTGGTTCTATGAGAGACATTAATTGGCCAGTGTTGTTGGAACTAAGCAGTCATCTCCTCTGTTGCTCTAAGCAGGTGGTTTTTATTCCATTGTAATCCGAGTCTATGCGGTGAGGCTGAGGGAGAGACTTTGTATTTATGTTATTGTTACGGTGTCGGTCTAGCTACATTTATTATTGGTCGATCACTCTATTGATTTCAATTGTGATGCTAAATTCTGATGATTTTATTTACTTTTTTGTTATACAGACCCACGGATGATGATGATTTGTATTCGATGCCCGACCGCAAATGATGAGAGCGATGATGGTTTTGATATGAAGCGTGAAGAAGACAATAACTCGGTTCTTCTAATATTAACAAGGTAATTAATCCTCCGATCTTTTGTTGTTTATGTACTTGTGTATCATCATATAATATGTCTTGTTGGCTTTTTAGGATCCGAACGCTTTCGGATGATGATGTTGATGAAGTCTGTTCTTGTGCAGGCATTCAAGCAAGCGAAAAGGAGTATGTTGTTGAAACTTGTTTTCTTGTCATGTGCATATTAGTTTAGTGAACCGTTGATTATACTTTGTAGAGGAAAAATATATATGAAGTATCTATTGCTTGATTGCACATTTCTTAGTAGTAAATTGCAGACTTAAGTTCTTTGCAATTATGGTGTTTGTCATGGTGCAATATCCTGTATTTTTTTATAACTTACCCACTATTTTGTTTTTCTATTTACATTAGATTAGAAAGCTTCCACTAGGACAACTCTTCACTCCAATAGTTCAAGTGTAGCATTATTTAGGTTATTTGATGAAAAATAGTATTACTCTAACCCTTGATCAGTGCTTGCAGCTGAATTATATGGCTAACTACTTCATTGCATGCTTTACCTAATTTTTGAATTCCAATATGCATTTAGGAAGCATGGTGCATTAGTTTTGCATGCGGTGCTTGTTCATGTTTCAGTTTGACATTGGCTAGTTGATGAAAAATAGTATTACGCTAACCCTAGATCGGTGCTTGCGGCTGAATAATTTTGTGCATAGCTGTTTGCATGTAGTTTAATATGCATTTATTTTTTTTTCAAGTATGCTAAGTCTCTTGAGAAGAAAAGGAAATCACAAAGGCATAGAGGTGCAAAGGTAAATCCAGCACCATGTGCTTTTTTACATGATGTTTGTTGGATTCGTGGTTAGTTTGATGAGTATAAACTTGTTCTTTGTATTGGTTTTTCAGAATGTTAGGGATGTTAAGGTTACTGCAAAAGGGAAATCTGTCATCGGCAGTCCATCTGGTACAGCTTCTAGTAGATGCAACAACACATACTTTGGAGACATAGTTAGAGGTTTGGATGAGCGTAAGAAGGATATTATCAGGTCTCGTGGATTTGGTATGTTACTTGAGTACGACGGATGTAATGTCCCTAGAGGTTTTGTGCAGTGGCTTGCTGATCAGGTTGATCTGAACTGCTCTGATATTGTTGTTGGCAACAAGACAATTCCATTTAGTCCAAAGTCAGTGCACCTTTTTATGGGTCTCCCAATCGGTGGTGATTACATTAGCCTAAAAAGTGATGATTCTAAGAAATCTAGATTCCTTGCCAAGATCAAGGAGTCCAAGCTTCCTCTGATTAAGACTTTTGGCAATGAGTTGAAAGGTGATAGTCTTTGTGATGATGATATCTTTCGGTTCTTCATGGTTGTTGCTCTGTCGACTTTTCTTTGCCCGAATTCCAGTACCATTCCTAGCCCTGCTTACTTAGGTGCTTTAGTAGATATTGAGTCTGTTAAAAACTGGGATTGGTCAAGGTTTGTCTATGATTGGCTGTTTAAGTCAATTTCCAAATACAGAAAGAAGAAAGGACAGACTCTTGGTGGCTGTATATATTTCTTTGCAGTAAGTGGTTTTTCGATTGCTTTTCTTTATTGTTTGTGGCCTTCTTTTCTATATTGTACTTATTTATTGATCTCTTTTGGGAACTCATGCAGGGTTACTACTTAGACTTCTTGAAATTTGGCTATGGTAAAGAGGTTTCAACAAGTATGCCTAGAATTCTTTGCTGGAAAGGTTCAATGATTAAGAAGTATGCTTCTTATGATCTTGTCAGTGCTTCTAGATTTGGAAAGCGGCCGGTGAGTTTAGGTTTTTGTCTCATTTGTTGTTATGTTGTTTGTTTTGTCATCTGTAAATTTACTAACTTAATTTACGGAATATATGATGTTTAGGTGAAAGCAATTAAGGATACTTGTTATCTTTGAAGGGTTGTTACCTAGTGATTGTACAGAATCTTTAAGAAAGGCTCTAAATGATGGTGATCGATTCTTCTCAAGCTCAGTAAGTGCCATTTTGTTTTGTATGATCATTTGCAAGATGTGTGTGGTTTCTTAAATTCCCTCATGCAGTGCTATTTAGTTCTTAAGCTCTACTTTGTGTTGATTTTTGTAAATGATTCATTTGGTACCATGATTATGACAGGTGAGAGCAGATCTATGTGATATTTTTGAAGATCATCACTCACATAATGGTTTTAGGAAGCCTACAGAACTTGTGATGTCAATGTTCAATTGTTTATATTCTTATTATGGAAAGAAAGCTAATTCTAGTGTAGAGGCTAATAATTACGAAGCCCAGATTGGTGATAATTCTGAAGATCCAATGCACGCACGATTATGAACATGATGCCCCATTACGTCTTCGACGCATCGATATCAATGTGATAAATGTGGGAGTGGCTGCTGTTTCAAGTAATTCAGGTGTCAAAGATGATGGTGGTGGTGCTTGTGTTGACAATATTGTGGTAGATGTGCAACCCAAGAATGGAAAGGTGGATTCAACTATCCCCGATGCTATGCTACATCCTAGTATATCCGTTTGTTGGTTTAGCAACCCCTACACGACTCTTCTTTGGTCCTAAAGTTATTGAAGAAGAAGTTTGTGAGGCGAGAAACTTGATTCGAGATAGTGCGCACGATTGTACTCCTAGTGAGAATTGTGCGGCTTTCTGCGCAAAGAATCGAGATTATTCCTTCAAATCAATCATCTCAAGGTAATTGTCCATATGTTACATTGTTACAATACCGAGTTAGTTTTGTTAGTGATACTTTGTTTGATTTTGTATGTTCATTTGCAGACTCAGCTAAAAGCAAGGGGAAGAGGAGAAGCCACGCTACACAAGTTCCTATTCTGAAGATCTTTGTGTAGGTTCTAGGGTACTAAAACGCCGGCGTCTTTGGGAAATCCCCTTTGAGTTGCGAGTCAAAGTGTGTTGGGTTATAGTGGAAGTGAAGGAACAAAGGAAAATCCTTTGGTTATTGAAGGATCCCCGGTCTTAAGTTGTACACGTGCAAGTAAAGCGTCGGAAGGTGGAATTAAAAGTAAGTTTTGTCTGCTTTTTTGTGCTTTGGTCGTGATTGTTTAGGAAGCACTAGGCTCGGTTGTACACCTAAAAGTAGTTTGTGCCTTGTAGATTAGATCACCATACTTAGAAACTAACATTTTTTATTTTTTAAGGTCTGCTGAAAGAACTAGTGGAGCTCTTTGTATCGTCATTGGAAAATATTCACAAGACTGCAGGTTTGTGGTCCCTACGGAATAAAAAAAATATTCTACAATAGTTGTACTTCCTTTGTTCGGGTTAGTTTTAAGCATGATCTTTTGTGCGGGGAAAAGCATCCATTAGGACTCCGAGGGGTTTGTATGAGCCAAAGTGAGAAGGTTAGTACTGCACTTGATGTCTTGATACCCTTTATTTTGTTGGTGACCAATGATTCAAATATCATGTGTTAATTTGTGATGTTTATGTTATGTGCACTAGACACACGGTCCTAGTCCTATCTGCCCAAAATTAAAAGATCAGCTCCTTTTGCCATCTTGATTCAGATAGTTGTAGTGCTCTTGAAGTTTTTACGTCGGGTTCGGACACGTGTTTTTCAAGCTTTGTTAATGACTAAGTTAGGTCCTGTTTTTTGAGAATTGCAAATTTTCTAATGTGGGAAAGCTGAGCTCTTGTAATTTTTATCCAAACATTGATTCTTGTTTTTTAAACCATTTTTGGATTTTTTTAAGAGTAGTCTCTTGTTTGTTCAATTTTATATTGAAAGATCATTGATGTGAGTTGAGTTCTAGAGTTCTAGTGCTGCATTTAGTTATTTTTCTTGATGGAATGAGTTGTTTTGTAAGTTTCTCATTTGCTAGGTAGCTTGAGGTGCAAACATTTGCATGGCTAACAACCATGCAGTCGGTCTTGTGTGTGAAATTTTTCTTAATCATTTGTGCATCTCATGGTTGAACTCATCTTTGGAGTTCATTTTTTTGCATCCCACCCTAAAAGTTGTGCACCTAAAAAGTACTCTTTGCCTTATATTTTACAAAACCATAGTTCGAATTGACATTATTCATTTTTAGGGCTTTGAAGGATGTAGTGGACCCTTTGAACCATTCTTGGATGATATTGACAAGATCACAGGTTTGTGCTCCTCTCTAATATAAATAAACTAAAAAAGTCTATATCGGTTGTACTTACGTATTGTTGTTTTGGTTATTTTTGAGCATGATCTTTATGCGGGGAGAAGGATCCAAACAAAACAACTCTGTTTTTTTGTGTGAACCTTAGTGAGAAGGTAATTGTAAGTTGAGTATTTGATTTTTTTTCTATAGAATGATGTCTTGAATGTGTCATTGCACCCACTTGGTAGTTATTCTCTAGCATGATTTTTTTCTCTAGAATGATGTCTTTGGAAGGTAGCTGCACTATCAGTCCCATGTTATTATGCAATGGATAGGATCTAGGGACACATAGTCTAGAATTTTAGTTATCCAACTATCAGTCCCACTTCTTGTTTTGTTTGGGACCGACTCTTTGTCCGCCCATCTTACTATTTTCTATAGTTTGGACAAAAAATGTGTAACTCGAGCTTTGTTTACTCTGTGATCGTAACCAATAGTCTTGCAACCTATATTTTCCAATGTATAAGCTTTCCAATCATGTGATGGTTGACAACAATTTTTCCCCTACTTGCTAAAAGGGCAAAGAAGATGTTAAATTGGATGCATTGAAGGATATTGAAGTTGAAGAAGATGCAGTTCCTGCTTCGAATCGTGCTGGTTAGTACATCTTTTTTGTAGATTGCATGTTTACTCTTATTAAATTGCATACTTGTGGCACTTTGCAATTATTGTTTTTGATATGTGCAAATTCTATTGTTCTCAACTATAAGTTCTTAATTTTTTTTACTATTTTACAATTTCTTTCAGCAAGCAAAGCATATATTCACAATGTTTGTCCTAAGAAGACTCCCTACTTCAATAGTCCTAGTGTACCTCCATTTAGATTGTTTGATGATGAGGATGATTTAGGAAATTTTATTGAAGATCCTAAACCGAGGCGGCCCTGTTGGTTCATCATCTTGTGTTGATTCAAAGATGTGCGGGGAACAAGTCGGTCCTTTTTTTTTACCATTATTTCTATTCTCTCCATGCCAAATCATCATGGTTACTTATTTATTTTTTGTTCCCTATAGCTCGACCATTTCTACTTCACATGAGAATCATATTGCTACTATATGTGATGGAAGTGCCTCTAAAATTGTATGTTTGACCTTTTTTTTGTCTCTATTCTTCTCTTGTATTTTCATTTTTTGTACTACAACTTGATTTAGTATTTGTTTTTGATAGGTTCGGACCGATACTAGCTTCTACTTCCAGTTTTGCCCAGGGGAACAAGGTTGGGACGTTTGTTGACCGAATGAGGTCTCGACCCCTTTGGTCAACATGGTAATGTGAACAATCGGGAATGTCATGATCTTGATGTAGAGAGAGAAAGAAATGGCCATGTTGAAAAAAGTAAGCTTCTTTGTAAGTTTAGCTTCTTTATAAGATTCTTGTGTGCACTTTTTTTGTGTCTAATATGGTAGCATATTTTATTAGGACCTTCTCTATATGGTGTCTTTACCTCTCACTTGAATATTCGATGATCTTTGAAGCTTCAACCGCTGCTGTTCCAATTGCTTGTATCGGTCCTTCCGGAGAACAAACAACCTATTCCTCTTATACATTAGTCTTCCGGAGAACCCCATGATATTGTAACTCAGTTTTCTAATTATATCGTTTGTAGAACACTGGTGCTTTAACTTATCTTGTAAAAAATACTATTGTAATATATCATTTGTGGAACAACGTTATAATATTATCATCTAGTGCTATTTATGGCTTTTGAGGAATCATTGTATTTCTATAGAATAGCATGAAAGAGTATCACCCTTGTAATTTTGGGTTGTACTTTATGATATTGGTACAATTTTATGTGCTTCTTTATTCCTAATTTCACAGACCACCTATTGCAACACCTCTTCCAAGCCATCGAGATGTTGCGGCGGTTTCTTTGGGAGCTCATTGTCTCCAAAAAGTAAGGGAAGTAATGCTTCGTCAAGCAAGCTGTGACTACTTGGTTGTCTAGTGAAGATGGTGTTCAAGAGCCTTGGCACTCTTCAAGTGGAAAACTAGCCATTCATCGTGGCAGGAGGCATTTTATCCCAAGCAAATACAAGCAAAGTCCTTATATGCGGCCTCAATCAAATATAAGAGTGTCCAGACTAGAAGCGGATGTGTATGATGTTGTTATGAGGATGGCACAAAGCAAGCACTCCAAGTAATTTCTTTGTTTTTTGTAACCACTTTCGCATATTTTTCACTTGTGACTACACTTGCAGTGAAGTGTATTTGAATTTGGAATTGATGCTATATTGATGTTTACAATCGATATTTTCATCTTGTTTTTGTAGTCTTAGAGTAATCGACTATGGTCATGTGTTTGTGATATTAAGTTTCTTGGCAAGCTCCCTTAAGCCTCAAGGAAAGGTTCATTACATTGTAATGAATGCTTTATGCAGATTATTATTCCATAAGAAACGTCCCAAGAGTTCTTACAAGCATTTCTTCTTCTCAAAAGTTGGTGTAAGTATCCTTTGTTTTCCAATATTGTACCTTGAATCGTATGAAACAATACTAAGCAATATGTTTTTATAGGATTATTTTATTGGAAATCATGGCCATAATGATATGAATGAGAAGGATCTACGTGCCAATCTTTGTGAGAAGCTTTATTGGCGCTGGTGGGTGCTCGGCCATTAGCAAACGACCACATTGTAAGTAGCACAGCCTTATCAACTTTTGGAGTTTTAGCAACTATGTTGTTTGGATTGCAATTGTACTAATATTCCCTTTTTTGTATTATATGTTATTTTGTCAGCTCTACTTCCCAATTCTATTCCAGGAACGTTGGTATGTGCTAGTTGTCTATATAAGTCAAAGAATGTTTCTAATCTTGGATTCTTGTACTCTTCATTTTGGAGCGGACTCACCTTTTTATAAAGGCATGTGCATGATGAATTTGTAAGTACCAAAGAAACACATGGATTTAAATTATTTATTTATATTGAATGTGTAATTTTGTCTAAATAAGTGAAAGTATAGTTGTACTCTAATTATTTCATTTCTATCTTGTTTTAGATACCAAGCTTTGATGATCTATGGACTAAGGTTGTTCATATTGATATGGGATTCCATGGATATGAAGTTAAATTTGCGAGATGTACCTCAACGGTCGAGAAGTATGTTAAGTAGCCTTTCATTTGTACAAATGATATTATTTTTCCGATCCTTATAGTCTTTTGTCCTGAACTTTTGTCACAATTTGTATCAATAATAGTGGTATATTTGCAATGAAAAATCTCGAGCTTTGGGAGCCAAATGTCTTCATGATGGATAAGTATTGTGAGGCTGATATTGCACACCTTCGTATCAAGTTCATGAATGAAATGATTTTCAATGAACACAACACTTCAATTGATGGTTCTTCTAAAGTCATGGAGTATGATGCAGAGGTAATACTACACTTTAGTTATTGTGATTTGTGATAATAGATATCTCTTTTTTTGTGCTTTTCCTACCATATGGAAAATTTGTTAGTTTTGATTTGTGTATGGTAATTTCTGCTAGCACACACTATATATTTGTCTTAGTATTTTGCTCTTGGTTTGTGCTTGTTGTTCCATAGATTAAAAAAATTGTCTCCCTGTGATTGGTGCTAATTAACTTTTTGTGTTTGTTTAATGTTTAATATAATTGATAATTATTTCTAAATCTTTTTTGTTCAGGTGTATGACAAGTACTACAAGAAGGCTTGACTGCACGTTGTTTTTGTGATCTTTTTGTTTCTTTTTTGACGTCAAGGTTGCTGTCATATAGTATGTAATTTTATTCTAAGGAGCAGTACTTTTTTAAAGGAGCAGCTACTTTGATAGAAATAATTTTTACTAAAGTGGTTGTCAATATAGTCATGAGGGATAAGGAGTAGAAACTTTGTAAAGGAGCAGCTACTTTGTAATGGTTGCTGTCATAAGGCTGAACTAAAGTGGATCATAATATTTTATTGTCACTTGTGATTTGTGCTGCACCTTTTCTCTCTTTATTTTCATTTTGGGCTGCACACCTCAATTTTTTTCGTGATTTGGGTCAGTCACATCAACTTTTTGTCATTGTCCTTTCATAGAAGGAATTGTCTCTTGTGATTTGTGGTGACACATGTTTTCTCTCTTTACTTTGATTTTTGGCTGTACACACCAATCATTTGTCTTTGTCTATTCATAGAAAAAAGTTGTCTCTTTGTGTTTTTTTGCTAATAACTCGCCTTTGGCTGTACGTACCAAGCTCTTGTCCTTGTTATTTGTCAATTGTGATTGTGTGTTTGTTTTAGATCTTTCCAATAGCTGCTACTGCTATTGCTACTGGATAGAAAGGTCAAAAAATATCAGATGGCCTTACAATATAAAGATGTATAAGGTACAACTCTATTTATTTCATGCAATTCAGAGGGTATATTTTTACAAATGTGGCTAATAATATTGATGGTTGTTTAATTGTGTCCATTTTTGCTTGCAGGGATTACCTATCAATAAAGCAATGATTCTTTCACTCTTCCACCAATCAGGTGCTTGTAGGAATTCCTTAGTATAATATCTTGAATTATGTAAAATTGTGTATTTTGTAATTGTGTATAGCACATGTCATTTCAGATGAGGTCTGAACTGAGCGATCGAGATGGAAGATATTGAGGAGGCAGCACCTGATATTGATAGTTGTGATGCAGTAAAGTCCATGGTTGGCATCATACACAAGGAAAAAAGGTGAGAACTAGAAGAGATTGTCTGTATGGTACACAATTTTTTAGGCATACACATTACTGAAATTTAAGCACCAAACGGTTTATACATTCAGTAATATAATTGCGTTCATCGACAATGTAAATCGCAGCTATAGGACATTGCAATTATAGCTCACGACATATGCAATTACAGTTCAAATCATAATTTAATTTAAGCCTCTAAGATCATGTTCATTACATAAATTACATAAGTTAAATGGCAACTGAAATTGACTTGGGTAGCTTCTCATTGATTTGCAGACTAGGTTACGCATTTTCTTGTTTTCTTAATTATTTGCTTTCCCCTTCTTAGCTTTGTTTCCTGCGGTTGTACTGCCATTGTTCTTTTCAGCTTGTCCTGCGTCATAATATCAATAAGATTAAGATCTTAGACATAGATACAACTCACATGTAATGCTAATAATTGACTTTGGCATATGCAGTGCTTACCTTTTTGTGTATTGGATGACTTTCTTTTGCCTTTTGGAGGCACAGGAGGAAGATGTAGTTTCTTGCATGTCTTAATGTTGTGTCCACCTTCTCCACAGTGGGTGCAACAAAATTTATTTTTGGCTTTCTTATTTATATCCTCAACTATTCCCACTTGTCTAGTGATAGTTTTCGGCCTTCCTCTCTTCTTAGCATTATCAGGATCTTCTAAAACCACTGCATCACTTTGTTGAGCAGATTGTGTTTGAGGCTTTATGACTTGATCTATTTCTGCTGGTTCACTTAGCTTGCTTTCCATTCTTTCTGCTTCTTCTAGAACATAGTTAAATGTTTCCATTGTTCTTGATCCATCAGAGGCAATATGGCTCAACTTGTTAGACAATATGTTGTGCCTTAGTTGTCTGCTCTTCTCAATCTCAATCTCTGGTACAGTACTCTGCCTTTTCAACTCTTTTCTCTCTCTAGGTCTCCATCTTTCTATGAAATACTTGTTGTCTAGCTCAAATATATTCAGATTTGTGAGCACCTTGATGATATGGCAGCAGATTATGCCATCCTTTTCGAACTTGCAGCATAGACATTTGTATATTTTGTGTGGTATATGTCCTGTCACAACAAATTTTCTTGTCCTGAATTCAAATTGTCTATGGTGCTCTGATTTAAACACTGCATAAATCCTTTCCTTCTCAATCTCTTCTACTATGTATTTTGTTGATGATGTGATCTCCCTTTGAAACTTGAAAAAGATCTTCCTATTGTAGAGCTTGGCAGCTTGCTTTTCAAATTCATATCCTGTACTAAACCATGGCACTGACCTTGTCTCAAAGTCTTGCTCAGTCTGGTTCTTTTCTGTTGTATCTGAAATTCTTTGGAACTCATCCATAAACCTCATCACACTGTACCTTGGGCCGACATCCAACTTGAACAATGCATTTGTTCCTTCGCTTCTAGCTGTAGAGTTGATAAAAGGATAGAATTGGTTCTGAAATAGACTGGAACAAAGTTTTTTTCTGTTCACCACATGTACGCTAGGTATTTGAAGCCTTTAACTTCATATGTCTTATACAACTTCTTGTACAAGAACTCAAATTCTGTTTCTGTCAAGCAGTTCCTAAGGATGTCAAAGAGATCAGCATGTAGGTTCTCATTCTTCTTCATTGAAAATATTCTTCCACCCTTCTTTTGGGCTTTTTTGACAATGTGGAAGAAGCAGTTCCGATGGTTAGTACTGGTAGTACTTTTTCTTATGGCTGCCCTCATGGCAAGATCTTGGTCGATGATTATGGTCTTGGTGCTTTCCTCCCATACAACTTAGCATCGTCTCGAATACCCATTCAAATGTCTCCGTCGTTTCATCCATGATGAAAGCACAACCAAACAAACAATTGTCTCCATGCCCAGTAATTCCAACAATCGGGGCAAACTTCATGTTGTATTTGTTTGTATTGTAGGTTGTATCGAAGCTAATGCGTCTCCAAACTCATCATAGTATCTTACGCTCCTTCCATTAGCCCGTAAAAATATTTCGACTTTGTTTTTGTCATCTATCGAAAACTTGTAGAAGAACATTGGGTCTTCTTGCTGTTTCATTGAGAACCACTCATAGACCTGCTTCATATCATTCTCTGCTGCACCATTCTTGATCTTTGTTTTCAAATTGCTAATGTGTTTCTTGTTGAACGGCGTTACATCGCCTCTTATATAAGATAAGATGGCCATAATCTTCCTATCAGGCAGGTTCACTTTGTTGAATGTGGCAACAAGTTCTCTCTCCATCTCTGTCATCCTAATCTGTGATTTCAGCTTGTTCTTCTGATCTTTATTTGCAAGGGCATGGTTGTGTTCAAGGTTCAGCCTTGTGACTCTCCACATTCCTTCCTCGGCGAGACAACAATTTCTGCGGGGCACTGGGTGTATAGCAGCTTACTTGTCTTCCTCTTGTTTGGCACTGGATTTGGTGTTGGAGGCGTACCAGAGATTCTCCTCTTGTTCTTGGCTGCACTTTGCACTCCTGTGGTAGAATTACTAGTATCCTCCTTCTTCCTACCAAACATGCTGCACTTCAGTGTGACCCTTGTAACTTTGCCATAGTTTTTATCTTTCTTGTCTTTGCACTTGTATGTGTGAAATCTGACCACAGAGAATCCTACAATATATGCATAGTCATTGTAGAAAGTGTAGGCTTCTTCTGATGTTGCGAATGTCTTGCCTAGCGTAGGAACATGTTTCTTTGGCATGTTCTCGAGACAAACGCCTCCTCATTCGAGATGCTTTCACTTTCAATCAGGATTGCCCTTAGCTCTTGTAGATCATTGATTGAGTTTGAGTCATCGCCTTCACTGTCTTCTGCATCTTCTTCACCTTCATTGCCTTCTTGATCTTGCTGTTCTTCATGGATTGTGTCTTCTTGATTGTTCATATTATTGCCAAAGTCATGTTTCGCTTCTCGATTTGCTCATTATGCGAGGTCATGAGCATGGTCATCTTCTTGTCGATTGATTACGCTAGTGGTTATGAACATCGGGTCTGTTTTTTACTGAGGTAAAGAAAAAAAGGTGGACTATTAGATCTCTCTTATTATATTATCTTTGTCATTTTGCAAAGCAAACTTAATTGAAAAACTGTGTATATAGGGAATAAGTAAATACATCTAATGGAAATGGCTCATGCAGTAAGCTCATGTAACTTGTTGTCATTTCTTGGGAGAAATAATCATCATAATTTTGCTGTGAAGAATTGGCTTGAGCTATGACTTGGTTTATAAGGCTTGTGTAGGTTGTCCCACCCCTCGTGATAGCACGTAGCTTGTTCCTCCTGGAGATGTCATAGCCTGAAAATATTTTAGGATTCATTATTAAATCCATTGCCGCCTTGTCTAGGTTTCTTTGCACGACTTTGAATCTTACATTCATTCTATGCATTTCTTGTTCTTGTCCATTCTTTGTTGTACATCTCGGTGGTGTTGAACTCCCTTGTTCATAGAGTTCCTTATCCCTGCACAATTAAATGTAGTAGATACTCATAAATCAGTGTAAATCTGAACCAAATGCTCAACTAAATGTTAACCTAGGAGCAGCATACTCTAGAATGTCACCCTAAGCAATGTTTGTAACTCTTGAGCAGGGACCTATGGCAGAGTCTATTCCTCTACACATCAGCAGCGTATACCATCACAAGTTTACATGTAGGTATGAATTTTAGAGACTCACATTCACTTCTGTTGTTTCCTGTTCCTGTTCATAGTAGCTGTCATTCACCATTGCTATTGAACTCTCCTATCCATGACAAACAAATGAATTAAACACAAATGCCATTAGTTGCAATCAGCAATATTATAAATTACATATATGTAGCACTGCAATTGTATTTATCCTAATATGCAATTGGTGGAATTGCTTATTTACCTCATGTATGTAATTTGGATTTACACTGTATGAATTGAAGTTGTAATAACTTTCAATGTTAATGTCAACTTCTCTTGTTGAAGCACCCTGCATATAAGAAGTGAAATTGATTAGCTTAGAACTAAGTAGTACATTTGAAATTTAATGGCTCAAATTTTAAAACCTGCTCAGAGTCTATGTTCGCCGTTATCTCTGAAATTTGTGTAAGCTCGAGCCGAGTCTCATCACAGTAAATGCCCATTTCCCTTAAGAAATCAGCATCTGTCATTTCTTGGAAATCCTCGTTATAAACCTGCACATGGTCATATTAGATCAGTTTGCTCATTTTTGTCCTTGTCATTCTATAGAAAAATATTGTATTTTGTATGTGCCGACATCGAGAAAATAGTTTGTCATCTTTCCACCCACACACACACACTAATTTTGGTTGTTGAGATAAATGATGATTTGATATCACTATATCATATGCATGGCTCCAATTGGTTCCAAAATTTACTTTCTTAAGTCTCATCATTGTTCTTCATGTGACCCTTTTTGCAGATTAGATCATGCTCACTTGAAAGTTTACTGAAGTTGAAGAACCTATTTGGATTACTGTAAGACCTAGTATGCATCAGGTGATCTTGAATTAGACAAGACAACAGAACTAAGTGTTGGAGTCCAGAATTTGAAAACTAGGCTTCACATAAACACACATTTTTTGCCTTAGCAGTTGTTCCCTGATACATCAAATTGAACTTGTTACTGTACCCTTTTCTTAAGATGATACTTAGTGGTGCGGACGTGAGAAAGAATTATGTAAACCATACAACACTGCAATTACAAACCTATGAGATGATTTTTGTGATTGTGCGATGCGCAGAAGTACAAGAATAGCGGCAGCTAGCGATTGAAATCCTAAACTCCCTATTTCAATATGGAACAACAACTAGCAATTCTGGTCACTAGTTCCTTGTGTCGGGGGCAAAAATCTTTTTGTTGTTCATAAATCATCAATTATTAGTCCCTAAAACCGATATTTGAACCACATGGAGAAGAATCTAGTTTGATCCACACAATTTAGATCAATACAGAATAGTGGGGAATCGGCGGATGGAGGGAAGATGTTGAGATGAGTACCTCTTCATGATCTTTCTGTTTCTGTCCTCTTTGTCATCTTGATTTGATTTAGGCTTCTTGGGAATTTTTTTTTTTTTTTCGGCCTTTTTTCCACTCAGCTCTTCCCGGATCTGAAATTGATCATCGTGGCTGTTCTTTTTTCTTTGAAGGGTTCGGTGGCAATTTTGTTATTTGATATAATAGGGTTTATGTGTGTTATTTGGGC
>JADLZL010000954.1:0-51287 GCA_015844335.1 Chrysopogon serrulatus
AAATGGAATGGGATTGATGTCCAAAAGTGAGAGCTACGTGAAAAAGTTTGAAGAAAGAATTTATTAATAAATTTAATTACACCTTTGGAAGGATGCTACAGTGAGGAGCAGAAGGATTAACCTGGTTCCTAGGAGAGGTCCAACAATGATGGACATGGGTGGCCTTCCCTAGTAGCAGGTGAATATTCAACCACTTCTTTTGTCACATACCTTTCACCTTCAGCAACATTATCAAGCGAGGGGACATACTTGATGGGAAGCTTCCATTTACAATCGGCATCTCAACATACGCATTTAATCTAGCATAAGGTTACCTTTTGAATATGCTGGTGGGGACAAGGGGGTGTTGTTTACAAGAATAATGCGATCAACAACTAAAATGCAGTGAAATATAGAAAACAACTTTGAATGTATGGTTTTGTTTTATTATTTTGTAGTGTTTCCAATATTGTTTTATTCCATCATTTTAAAGTTGGATACCATGCCAAGCGAAGCTATCCCATTTTTTTTCTTTTGATAATTAAAATCATTTCCATATTGTTGAGCGAGTTTCATTTCATTTATTCTTCATCTTAATTAATTAAAAATATTGACTAGTCATAAAAATGTATATCTACCACCTTACTAGGCTAGTGTGGATGAGACTTCCATTGAGGCTAACCTAAAATGTATGTTTAATACTTTATTTACAGGTTAAAATAACCTTATGTAAAAACTTAAGTAAGATCAACAAATAGAATAAGGACCTTTGTGCACAGGGATTGTCGTTTCTGGTTACATGTAGGTGAATGGATGACACCGTGAAGTTGTCACCCATGGCTCCCTCTAGTCAGTCCCTATCCCATGCATCGTTTCTTTGGCAACAAGCAGGTAAAAAATTGAAAAGGACCATAATAATCATAATGGCAAAAGCAGTAATGAGAACATTTTGTACTTCACACTTTTTGGTATAGTTGTATGTGTTGTTTAACAGTAGTACCCCTCCCTTTTTACTAGGTGGCTTTGTCCTTCGTAGGAAGGAAAGAGAGAACAATATTTACTATCATAGAATTCTAAGTTTATATAGAATTTATTTATATACCAAAAAAGGGATTTGTTGTCCCTATAGTCATCAAGTTTTCTATTTTTCACGCAATGATTGCAGCAGTTGGATTTGTTTCCTATTCTTTTTTCTTTCTCCTGATGTTCTCACAACCTTGCCCCCGTTTGGACCACTTTGCCGCTGCTAGCCAAGCCCTATACGGCACCCACATCGACCTCCCTCTTCCCTCCCTCTTTCGCCGCCACCTACTCTAACTCCGATGAACAGCCATGATGCCCCCTCCCCAACTTTGGCTTTGGTGCCCTCTACCACTGCCAGAGCCCCTAAACCGCCTCCACCAAGCCCATTGCCTGGCCAGCCTAAACCACCCTCCACCCTTCTTTTCTTCTAAGGTTGCCAGATTTGCGAGAGAGAGAGAGAGAGAGAGAGAGAGAGAGAGAAAGTTTGGAACCCTAGATTAGGTGAGCTCAGCAGGAACCCTAGATGAGAGGAAGAGGAGAGAAGGGTATAAGGGGCCTACCTGCACCGCGGGCCACGACCAGAGAGAATGAGGAGGAAGAGGAGTTGCGCCGCCGTAGGGAGGGGAGGATGAGCCCGGTGGGTGCAAGCGGGTGCGAGGCTTTGGGAAGAGCGGGGCACGAAAAGCGGTAGTGTCGGGAGGAGCAGGTGTGCGGCGGCGTGGATTCGTCACCTATTATAGGAAGTGCTAAAAAAATAGAGGAGCACCTCGTTTTCTTGTTTTGTGAAAAAATTGATTTCAATCCTTTTAAAAACTTATTTTTATAAATATGACCTTCAAGAAACCTTTTCTGAAATAAAATAGACCTAAAGCTCAGTGTACAATGATCCTACACCAAGATATGTGGCTCCATGTCCTACGATTGAACGTTAAACTTGCCATGTAAGAACCAACATGTTAGTCTGTCTGAAGCTCCGTGTTCAATCAATTAACTTTGAGATTATTTTTTGTTTTCAATCGCCCATTTCCATTCAGAGATTAAACAGAAATACAAAGAGTCTGAGTTATCAAAGACTAACCTCTAGCTCAAAAGGATGGAGGCCAACAAAGTATCAGGTCATCATCAGACCCATAACAGGCGAGCTAAAAGCTGCCAGGCTAAAAGACAGATACACGATTTACAAACATTCAAAACATAGGTCATACAAATAAGACCAAGCTGCTAAGATCTCAGCACATTAGGCTTCATAGTCTTAGCGGTCCATTCTTCTAACGCTGAGATTAGGTAGGTCCGCGTTTGATGATTTAACGCCAACGCCAAGGTGTTCACCTACGGTACAAGCTAAATATAGCCAAGTACATGCATGAACTTGTCCATTCAATAGCTTTTGAAGATCCATAAAAACATAAATATAAATCCCTTTGATATGAGATTAGTTACATTAGAAGCATAACCATAAGGTTACCCGTTACAGGACAAAAAGACATAGATTGATAAAATGTTTGCCAAGATTTCTACGGATAATTTTGAGAAGCTTTATGCATGAATTATCAAGTACTCTCTCCATTCCAAATTTTAAGTTTTGACTTTTTTGGTACATATATAGAAGCCTGTGCAAAAAATAAAGAGCCTACGTGTGATATCCTAAACCCTAAATCCTAGTTAACCTTGGCGTTGACTCATCATTAATAAACACCAACCTAGGTAACCTCGGCGTTAGATGATTAAACATCGAGCTTTAGCCAGATCGACACGTTGGCCCTTACGTGGCAAGTTTAGCGTTCAATCGTATGGCACTAAGCCACATATCTCGGCGTAGTGTCATTATACGCCGAGCTTTGGTTCCATTTTCAGAAAAGGTTTCAAGGAGCGTCTATCTACAAAATAAGTTTTGAAAAGGGGTAAAATCCGAAATTTTTCACTTGAGGGGGTCATGGGAGTTGGCTTTGATGTACTGTACTTGCATCGGCTAAGAAATGCCTGCCTTGTCGGTGTGATTGTCAAGACGAATAGACAAGCCTTGTGAGTTGCATGGTTTGTTGTGATAGCTAGCCAACAATGCAATGCCGAGTTTGGGCAGGCATGGCATTGGCATGGTTAGTAGGTGGCCGAAGCTGAGGACTTGAGGTGCTGCTGGCACTGGCATGCATGGTTCACGGCAGTATTATTCCAACGGAGGAAACAGAGAGTTGGAAAGTCTCATGAGAGTTTTGTCTTATCGCCCTCATGCCATACAAATAGACATGACAAATTTGTGGTTTGTTAGTATAGAATTTGTTTATATATATACCAAGAAAAGAAAAACAAAAAGCAGAGGGAGGACTTGTAAAGCAAGGTAGTGGGAGCTGGCTTTGTTGGTACACTTGTTGTTATGCTCTTATATTACTACTACTACCGTATACCCCCGGATCGGGCGTACATAGCGAGAAGAATGCATGGCTAAGACATGCCAAACAGGCCTTTTTTAAAAAAAAAAGAGACATGCCAAATATGTCTGCCTTGTCAGTGTCATTGTCGAAGACGAATGGCAAGCCTGTGAACTGCATGTCTGCATTGTGATGCTAGCTAGCAGTGCCGAGTTTGGGCAGGCATGGCAATGGCATGGCACTGGCATGGGTAGGTAGGTGGCCGAAATTGTTGTGCTGCTGGCACTGGCAGGCATCGATCGATGTTCAATGCGCGATCGATATGGAAGGGAACACCGTGGCGGCTGTACAACTATACTGTATTACACTGTACTTTGTCTGTATGAGTATGACAGACAGTGTGGGAATGAGTACAGCAATCTTAGTCTTTCCCTCCTCCGTCCCATTGAGTTTGTCACCTTGACTTCCGCCATCTTTGTTTTCGATCATTCGTCTTATTCAAATTTTTTGTATAAATATAATTTATTTTATTATGACTTCTTTTATCAACAAAAGATACTTGAATATTGATTGATTTATTTTATTATTTGTATAAATATTTTAAATAAGACGGATGAACAAACACGTAAGTGTCCAAAAGTTTTAAAACGACATCCCTCTGGGACTTCTGGGGAAAGACTGGGGTATGGAGGCGGAGTGGAGACCGAAGAAGGCGCATTGTCGTTGTGCTTCGCTGGTCGCTGCTGCTGCCTCTGGCCGTCTGCAGTTCCGAGGACGAATCTTGTCTGCTCTGCCGCGTTCTGTTCTGGCGTCTCCATCGTCTCGCCGCGTGCAGCAGATGCAGCAGCAGGCGCTGCTGGGCTCCTGGCACGCGAGGAGGAGGAGTCGCGCCGCCGAAACTGGAGAGCCCAGCCCAGCCCAGAAGCTGCAGGCCCAAGCTTCTCAGGTAACGCCTCCACCTTTCCCGGCCCATGCGCCTCCTGCTGATCACGACGAATACAGTTTTTTTTTTTTTTTTTTTTTTTTTTTTTTTTGAGGATCAATCTTAGGGCATCTGATTCTAGCAGTGCCACTTCAGCTATCTCATGGAATCTTAGGACATTTTACTTTATATGTGGGAAGAGAGAGGACAAGCTAGAGAGCGAAAGTTCTATCTCTCATTTTCCACACCCATCTCGCTTAGAATATGAGGTAGTTTGTGAGCCTGCTAATGATTAAGGAAAGAAAAGAGATTTTAAAAAGAGAGAGAGGAGATATCGAATGAAGAAAGATGCAGAAAAGGAATCATTAATTCACACGTGAGGAGGTCTCACATAATAATGTGATACATGCTGTCCTCTCTTTGGCGGTGCCGTGAGGTTGCGCCTTTTTTTTTAGAATTGCAGTACAACGTTGATGCTCTCACACCACGCACGCATACTCATTTCTATGAACACACGTACATAAAACACTACCCGCTACCCCTATGAGCACCCCGAGCGAAGGACCGAAGTCGGGCAAGTACCTAGAGATTTCTCAAGTCACCACCTTGGCACCTTATTGTCGACAGAACGTTGCCTTACCACTTAATGCGTAACAATCGATAAATCCTAAAAAAAAAATCTCAGCAAAAAGTACGCAGCATAATGATTTAATTTCTAGTGGGTAGCGTCCTACCGTAGACCACAACCCTATATACTTACTAGGTAGCGTGTCCGATGCGTTGCTACGGGACAATAACTTTTATTCTAAAAATACATGATCGCATGATAAGATAATAATAATATAAAATAAATACCGTTGTTAAAGTGACATTTAACCAAAAGGCAAAGATCATGAAATTAACACAATCACAGGGAATAGAGTCACAGCTCACAAACTACAATTAGTGTGTGTGTGTGTGTGAGAGAGAGAGAGAGAGATAATATGATCTTTCATTGCACCTGGATCGACAACTTAGAATACAACTAATGAAATGACTCCGTTCCATATCAAAAAAAAAGGCAGGACCAAAGCAAAAAATATTTTTTTCATTAAAAAGATGGGGAAGGTGGATTTGAAATGAAATAAACTCACAAGCAGTGTAAATAATACCATTTGAACTTCTTTATGCATGTGCTATGGAAAGCTGGTCAGGTCAATGATACTCTAATCAAAGTTTAGATAGTTTTCAAAAATATTATTTATTTAGCCTTGGCACCATCCCATTATTCAGTCCCTCAAAATAAACTAACTATTGGATCATGATGTTATTTTCTTGGAGCAGTGATAGTATCTCTGAATTCCTCTGAAAGATTTAAGTAAAAGTAGATAAGGAACAATGTACTTAAATCAAATGAAGAGCCCTAATTTACCTTGGTGCATTCCAAGGCTTTAAACATCTTTTACTAATATAATAAAAAAATTTCTATTAAAATCCATTGAATGTCAATATTTGTATTGTCAATACATTGAATGGCCATTCTAAAGATTGAATGGACAGTGTGAAAAAAATTATGCACTATAGGAATTCACATCAACAAAGCTTCATCAAGCAACTCCTGACAATTCGTCATCACCTTCAGATTTGAGCAAAAGCAAACAACAAACGCAGGAGAAGAGACACGGGTAACAAAGGCTCACCTCTTGTCCGTTGTGCGCGCGTATATGGCCATTAGCCGCACCGCACTCACAAGTCTAAAATTGGGAAGTAAACTCATGCCATTGAAGCCAAACAGGTTGGTGCACAGGAAGCTGAGCATGCAAAGTTCATTCTCAAGAAAGCTGAGCAAGATAATAAAGTGCAATTATGAGAGCCTAGGTAAGAAACCAATTCAGGAAAATGATAGTATTAACAGTTTTATTTTAATGATTTTGGTTGCATCTTAAGAATTATTGCTAAGTTACCTCTAGTGCCCAAATGAATTTTTCAATTCATCTTGGCGTTGAGCAGCTCAAAATATATTTTATTTCTATTTATAGTTCATCTCACACGATTTCAGCCACAACCAACAGTGTGTTCCTGAACTGTAATGACCTGCTGCTCAACCTCCAGTACCTGAATGTGTCCAGCAAGAAGAAATGGTGTCATTTCGGTAAAAAAAAAAAGAAATGGTGCCAGCACTTTCTCGCCTTGTTTTGAGTTACAGGGGAAGAAGCATAAGCCTACCAGTGCAAGTTAATAACTGCAAGGGTGTATAGAACAAGCAGAAAACTGACACTTCCAACAAACAATTAAACCTGTGAGGACAATAGTCCACAGACAACTCCATCCAAAATCTAATTTCCTCATATACTGATATGAAGCATTATTGCCAAATGAAACTGTCATCTTTACTGTTGAAACTGTCATCTTTACTGTTAGACAGTTACCAGTGTTATCTGCTAAAGAAGAGCCTCTAGCCTATGTGCAAAATAACTTAACATGAGCTGACAAGTTCCTCGTCCCGCTCAATCTACTATCAGCACTCGAACGATAGAACTCAGGCAGTCTAAAGGCTACATATATTTCAACTGAAGCAAAAAAATATATATATATAAATTTTATAGGCATAGATGGTCATGGAGAAATGAAAGCATAGGGCTATCGTAAAGCTCAAACCTCATTAGGGAAGAGCATCAGACTGAACTCAGCCTCCTCAATGTCATATACTGATTTTCCTTTCTATACATCAACTAAAATTTAGACTGTTCATACCAAAAGAAGGGTTCTTTTCCACTCTTATCCATGAGAAGGGCCTGGAAGAATGTGGTTGGAATGTAAAAAAAAAAACAACTATACAGAAATGCTATGACCAGTAAATTTTTTGTTTAAAAAACAGCTAAAACCTGAACCCGAAACTTTTGGAAAGAGCAAGTGTACATAACTCGTTTTTCTAAAAGGAAAAATATATATCTTGGCTTCCTGCAGTAATAACCTTGAGCTCAGTAGGCTCTTCAGAAATGTCAGAATTTTTTCCCCTGGATCCTGTAATAAAGCATGAAATTCTTTCTCAGACCCATATTGATTCTTAAGATTCACTAAATAAAAATAATAAGAGGAACTTCAGTTACAATTTATCTAATGTGGTTTGAGGTTGCAAGACCTCAGATATCCTCTGATGACGGGGACCTTTCGGTTTTGCAATGGATTATGATGGGGAAACACCAACTGGCTGCTACATTGAAATGAGTAATGAATCAACTCAGAAGTCCATATGCCAACATCTAAAGAACCTAGCATGTCCATGTAACAGCACAAGCATTATGTGAGGTAACACTTTGAAGGACTCATAATTATCCATTCTCTACTGCACATGCTGGCTCTAACCAAGTAAACTCGGCTGAACTGAAACAATGACATAGCAGCATCGATAACCAGCGCATTGAAAAATCACAAACAATAAAGGGAGTTAATCAGCGTCGGTCTAGATTTTCAGATTGGTCGTACCTGGGGCTCAAGCTCCTGATCCGTCCCCTTCCTGTCACCACTCCGGACTGCCCATGAGCTCACCGCCTGCACCACCCCTCAATCCCTCATCCTGAACCAAAACAATAGAAGCCAGCAACAATCACCACCATTTAAACTCAACAATGAGCAAAGGACT
Source organism: Chrysopogon serrulatus (assembly GCA_015844335.1). Lineage (NCBI taxonomy): Eukaryota > Viridiplantae > Streptophyta > Magnoliopsida > Poales > Poaceae > Chrysopogon > Chrysopogon serrulatus. The sequence goes on from JADLZL010000954.1 coordinate 7,913, forward strand.
TTACGGAACGTCGGATTGAACAAAAACACTGGGCACCTTCTCACTGGAACAAGGCGCAAAGCACGTTCTTCGACGGCGGCCTGGTCCTCCTGCAAGCAGCATCCTGATGAACAACCAAACAATCCAGCCGTGTTAACCAACAGCGTCGAACATCCCACACCACTGACACACAAATCTGACCTCATATTAGGTGTCACTTTCACCAACGCCATATTATGTCACTTTCACCACAACGCCATATCTGGAGCACTACTCCAGTCCATTCTGAAACTGATGAGAGCTACACAGTATGTAACTCTCATTAGGGGCGTCATCAATTTTCTTACATTGCTATCACCCATCTTGGATACATAGAAGAAAAGATAATCATCTAATCATCTATAGTTCCTTACTGAATTAGCTCAGACAATAACTACTGTTAGACATAATAAATCTTTATAAATTATCTTTATAAATTAGTTTCAGAAGACTGCATCATCAACAAAGATATGGTGCAAGATTATAGCTACTGTCACAGCGAGAGATTTCACAAGGTTTTAATAAAATCAATCATGGTCAGATTAGCTACTGTCTGAGCAACAGATTTATAGGGCTTTCATAAAATCAATAATGGAACTACTCTAAACAAAGAGATAGCACCAGATTAGCTTCATAAAAGCTGATAAGCATACTTGTGGCAAAGAAACTACGCAAGAGATTTCCAATTTTAGAATTACTATGAAGTGGGCATTTTCTTCAAGCTGACTAATGCTCAGTCTCTTAGGTATTCAGTTTGAAAATGGATGTGAAGTAGATCAATGCTAACTATAACAGTGTGTTCTTTATGGATTAACGGGTGGCACCATCTGTTGGTAGCAGCAATTCAGAACAGGTGACCTCTGAATATCCAAGGTCTATACTGACTAACAAGTTTCTAACAGATTGCATGTCTACTTTTGAATCCAATTGCTGGACCAGGAACAGTAGGGGGGTGGGAATTGCTCGACCATGAAAGTAGGCAGGATGGCAATTGCATTGCTGGACCATGAGCAGTATACGGGATGGCAATTGCTGGACCATATGAACCGTAGGCGGGATGGCAATTGCTGGACCATGAACAGTTGGCGGGGATGAACAAACCTCAATTGTCATGGACAGTAGGCCGATGAGCGCAGCACTGGATGGGAATGGACGGGCGATGTTGACGATGGCCTGCGTTGCCTGAGCCCCACATCCACACGTCCGGTGTCCACGATGGCCTAGCGGGTGTCCGGCGTGCGCCGACCGTGACCTGGGGCGGCTGCTGGGCCTTGTCGACTGGTGGCGCGTGCCCTGGAGAGCGATGATCGCCGCAAGAACGCCTGCGTCCAGAATGGTGGCGTCGGCTCGCGTGCAGAGCACGGCGGCGGCGCCCGCGGTCCAGCGGCCGCAACCCTGGCGAGCGGTGCCACGAGAACTTTGGGCGTCTTGTTGCAGGCTCGTCGGGGCGAACTCTGGGCGGCGGCTGCTTCCTAGCTGTGGCTTGGTCTTCGGGACAGCGAGGGAGGTATCACAAGGGCTGAGGGGATCAGGGCATGATTCATGTCGTGGTTTCCTACTGGGAAGGATCGCTTGGGCTGAGGGATCGAGGGATGGTAGGAGATCGGGGGCGTGATTTCATCGCGGTTTCCTTTTCTTAGCGGCGTGACGGCAGGTTTTTTCCGCACGAAGGCAGAACGACGTCGGGGCAGGTTTTTACCGCACGAAGAAAAAATCTCACAGTTTTATTATTCTTTTTATTTGTATTTGTAATATAGAGATGAGGTTGCGGCTTGTTGGTCCAATCGCCAGGCCGCTTAAAACCAACGGCCTGATTCGCTCGCTACCTGGGCCAGAGAAGTCGTCTGCCGGTCTATGAACCAGACAAGCCCATTACATGATGATGATTGATGGTTTTGTTTATTGAACAAGCGTAGTACATGTAGCCAAACAACGTCCAGTGTGGACAGGCATGAATGCATATGCATGCTCAGGGTCAGGGTCAGGGGTGTGTGTCGAATGCAATGCAAGTTAGAGAGCAGCAAACATCAAACCAAACATAGGTAGGTGGCGTGTGGAGTGTGGACTCACACGCACTGATCGCAGACGAGACGACGGAGGAGGACACAGCTAGGAGGCCGGTCTCAGCGTTGTTTTTGTTCGTATTCAGTTCTCGTACAAGCTCGCATCGGCAGTTCCGAGCACGAATCCTTCCGTGTCTCTCTCGCTCGTATGGCCGTACGTCCTGTGCTGCTCATGTCTAGCGTCATCGTCATCACACGCGAGGCCAAGCTGAGGAGAGCAAAGCGTGCTGCAAGTTGGATGGATCTCGACGGGGCTGACGCCTCTGCGGAAGAGCCCAGCCCATGGCTCGTTCGCGTGGGCCGCGGCCCACATGGCTGCTTGCACAGGAGCCCACATATCCACAGCGACGATTTTTTTAATTAAAAAACAAAACATAATTCCACACCGGCGAAATCTACTACCGTCCCTCCCGGCGCCTATACACTAGTACTACTAGTATATAGTACGCCGTATACATATGGCCGGCGGCAACGACTGGCAATTGCACTCGGTATAGTATATTCTTGGTCACTGCCTGCATGTTGTCGATCTGCCTGCCTGCTGGCGAGTTGATGATGACATGCATTGCTTTGGTCACCACGTTGGTCAATAATGGACCATTGGACCGGCCGGGCCCTGTCCATGTCCATGTTGCTAGCTGATCAAAGAAAGCACGTCGACTGGTCACGGTCAGCAACGGAGAAGACAAGTAATCCTTGCATTGCATTTGCAGTTGCAATGACGACCAGGAGGAGTCCGCGTTCCGCTGCCTCTAGTATGCTATACTAGCTCTACGCAGCCTTAGGAATACTCTTCTCTCAGCTCTCATCTCTTAGTCACTAAGCAAAACATTCATTTATCTATCCTGAGATGATGACAAAACACTATCTCTATCTATCTCTTGGAGATACCATCTGACCGACCTATCATCAAGCCCGCCAACACGCAATAAAATACCATTCCCTCCATCCCAAATGGTAAAGTCATTCTAACTTTCTTAAAAAATCAAAACATCTCAGGTTTTAGGTTTGACCAAAATTATAGGAAAAATAACAAAGATTTATGACATCAAATAAGTATATCATGAAGATATAATACTCCCTCCATTCCAAATTATAAGACGTTTGACTTTTTGTCACCAAATTTGACTATTCGTCTTATTAATTTTTTTGTAAAATATCATTTTTTTTTGTCGTGGCTTGCTTTTATTAATGATAGTTCTTCAAGAATAACTTAAATTTGGCAATATTTGTATAAATTTTTTGAATGAGACAAATGGTCAAACTTGGATTTTAAAAAAGTCAAACGTCTTATAATTTGGGATGGAGAAAGTAATTGATAAACAATCTAATGATATTTATTTGGTACTATAAATGTTATTATTTCATTATATAAATTATATTTAGTCAAATTTTATATGTTTTGACTTCCAAAAAGTTAAAATGTCTTACAATTTAGGATGAAGAGAGTATAACTCAACAACGACTCCAATTTTCTGAATGGAAATACTAGTACAAGGATTCAGAGACATTTATTTATTCATCGAATTATTTTTAGCCTCTTGATTGCATTCGATCATCAGTTCGTGTTCAAGCCATCTACCAACCTAACACGATCACACTGATTTCCATGACTGGCAGTTGCAACCACAACACAACCAGAGGGGTCTGTCTACTGGTGATCAATCCTTTATTTTCAGGATACATGTACTATCTCTATCTGAGATCTTTTACTCAATATATCACTGACCAGCCCAAAGATAGTATGCTACGAATGCAATGCACCCATCCATCTCTTGATCAGGGATATCTTCAGCTCAAAGGAACCTATTACAAGACATCATGACAATGAATCCATTGCAACTTCACTAAAAAGAGTCCTATGATGTTTTCAGAAGAAAACACAGCTACCTAGTCACATCATGCAGATGACAAGATACACTATGTCTCTATATGATTGATACTCCTAATAAATCCACTGCAACTTCACAAAAAAGAGTCCCATGATGTTTTCAGAAGGAACCACAGCTTAGTCACATCATGCCTGGACTACTACATTACATACATATAAATGCAGAGCAACAAGATACACCTAATAAATGTGTCATCTTAGTATTATTCAGGCATATCTTGAGCCCATAGAAATCTCACTCAGGATGTGCACATTAATTAATTAATAACACCGAATCCACTTACTGTAAGCTGGACAAAATTAAAGGCCCCATGCCTGATCTCTAACAGAGGAAGAGCAAATGACATCATGAGATGAACACATATACTAGGAGGGTTAGGTGAAAAATGTGAGTTGAAACCTAGAACATATATATACTACTATATAAATGCAATCGCATCCTTTTCTATACTGACTCAGGAATTACTTGCAACACATCCATTACGTCAGACCTTGAGTGCTGTCACGATCTCTTATAGATAGTATACAATATCTTCTAGATATATCGAAATGACCTTGTTGTACAAAATCTTATAGATATTTAGTATCAAAATCGATTCATTAGCAATAAATGACCATCTATCTCCTACAAACCTTCGATGCTAAGGAAGCAAAACCAAAACCACCTCCATGAATTTGTTTGTCGCATGTGAACTGTGATGCAACCAAGGACTCTTCCAAGGTGACGCGCCTGCCATTGACGAATGGTGGCCTCTGCTGCCTCTTTTTTTTTTTTTTTTTTTTTTTTTTTTTTTTTTTTTGTATAAATACACGACAACGTCTCTGCATCCATTGCTGTGCACAAGGCAGGAAGAGAACTGAAGCAGAAGCAGAGGTCGGTGAACATCTGCTGCTGCTTCACCGTACCTGATCGAAGAGGAAGGAGGAGAGGAGAGAAGGCACAAGGCAGCAGCCAAGATGTACAACGCGCCGCCGCCGCCGCAGGACATGTCCTACTACGACCACATCCAGAAGCGCCATGAGGAGAAGGGCTGCCTCTACGGATGGTGAGAACCATACATCTTCTTCTTCTCCTTCTCCGTTCTGTTCAGTTCAGTCATGTTGCCATGCTGTGGGGTCGATTGGGAATGGGGACGCGGTGTTTTTTTCGTGCCTTCGTGTCGTGGTTCCTGCACCGGATCGGATGGAGTTGGAAAATGATGGTTTCGATTCAGAGCTAGGGAATAAAACTGCGTGCAGGGGTTCAGTGAGAACACCGGCAAGTTCATCACACGCGTTATATTTAGATTAGATTCAGAAAGCATGCATTGCATATTGCCATTCTTTTTTTTTATTTAATTTCTTCTGTTTAGAGATTCAGTCCTTTTCATGACTCGTCAGACGAAGGATTGGCCGCCCATGTCATGTCATGGCACCAAAGAGTAGGGAGAGAATCTCAAGTAGTTGGCCGGTAGATAGATGGCGACTTGGAGAGTTGGAGTTGTTGCTGGGCCTTTGCTAGCCTTAGCCAGCATCACGATTCCTAGTGGAGAGGAGAAGGCAAAAGGTGGAAGAAGGAACTTGCACCCGATTTCACCCACTGACACAGGACGGGCATGCATAGCATGACTGAAACGGCTGCCGTTTGTTTGCCTATTGGCACCTTTTTGTTTCTGTGCTACAACCAGAATGCTTCTTTCTGCAGTTTTTTTTAAAAAAAAAAAAAAAAAAAGAAAAAAGGTGAGTGCTTCTTTCTGCAGTCTTTCCTAGGCAACCGGGAATTCCGAACCGGCTGGCTATTCCCTTCAATAAAAAAAAAATGGCTATCTGCCACTTGTTTGTTCCAACAGAAGTCTCTGAATTGAAACTAGTATCCTGACGAACCAAAACAAAGACTGAAGAAGTCTTTAGTCCATCATTCACGGTACTTGATCTCCATAAGCTATGCGCGCAGGCCATTGTTTTGGTATGAAATTCATGGGGCGGATTTTCCGAGTATAATAATCTACTATATAGTACGATAAGGTGGAAAACCACACCAATAATAATTGTATAGTACAAGACTGTCGCTGGCAGGTGGGCCCACAGAGTCCTACTGTCAAAGACAAGACGAACTGTCCCTTTCGTCCGTGCGCCTCGTGGCGGGCGCCGGTTTGTGTGAACAGCGAAGGCTAACCGCCGTTACACGGTACACGTAAACCCATCTCTTCATCAACATCGATCTTCTTCTTCCTTCCCCGTCTATAAATTCTACCCACTAGGCAGAGCCAGCCAGCAGCCCACCACTCATTCCACCAACCAAGCTAAGGGAGAGAAGATCAGTTGAGAGAGAGGGAGACGAAACCCTTGCTCGTTCATCAGTCAGTCAGGTTAGTTCACCACCACAGTTTGATCCGCAAGGCGTAGGCAGCAGGCGAAGATGTACAACGCGCCGTCGGCCCAGGAGATGTCCTACTTCGAGCACGTGCAGAGGCGCCATGAGGGAGAAGGGCTGCCTCTACGCCTGGTGAGCTAGGCAGCTAGCTACAGCTCCATGCATCGTCTCTAAGTTTCAGACAGAACTCGATCAGATGCTTTCTTCCTTCGTTCCTCTCTTGACTGAGTTCATTCAGAGAAAAAAAAAAAAAAAAGAGAGGGTTTTGTTCTGCTGTCAGCTCAGTTTTAGGAGTAGTTGCCATGGCCTGGAACTTGAGCGAGCTCACAGACCGATCTTCCTTCTTGGTTTCTCCGTTAGTTTAGTTTACTGTTCTATCTTCTTGGAGAATTGGTTCAATTTATTTCCAGAAATCCGACGGTCAAACTTGCAGCCGCCGCCACTATTATTCAATTTATACATGCTTGTTATTTTTTTGAGAATATTTATTCATGCTTGTTAGAACACCATCTTAGTATATTACTACTTATCTCACCGATCGACTTGTTGTGTGCCAGAAGCTCACTGTCTGCTGAACTAACAACTCTTGTTCCTCTCATGTGTAGCATCTTCACGGCGCTGTGCTGCTTCTGCTGCTACGAGACCTGCGAGTGCTGCCTCGACTGCCTCTGCTGCTGCTGCTGGGCCTGGCCGGCTACACAAGGCGAGATCGATGCAGATGCAGATGGAGATGGAGATGGAGATCGCCTCCGCCTCTTCTTTTACCTACCTAGTGATAATGATGATGATTCAGCTGCTACCTTGCTTCCTTTAATTAGTCTGGTTGTGCAAAAATAATAAAGCATGCATGTCGTAGTACAAAGAGAGGTTTACTCTTCTGTCAGTTTGAGCATTCGTAAACCAACCATGGTTTGAACCATTGTTATTGTTAATCACCCGATTCCGATTCCGATTCCGATTCTGATTCCGATTCGGCGTAATTTATCTGTGCTGTACTGCTGCCATGCGTTCCGATGGAATCTATTCTTAATCTTTTTATATGCTCATAAAGAAAGGCGAAGTAATCATGGCAGAATTCAGGTTCTTGTGAACCTGTTCGACTGTCATAGCCTCATAGGGCAGGGCCGGTCTTTTTGATGTCTGAATTATCTATCACCAGCTGCAGCGTCTGGGCTGCTTGCATTGCTGCACCACCAGATCTTGCCTACACTACACAAGACAGATCAACAACAACAATGATCTGAGACCACAAAAGCAGTGAGTGGCTGCTCAGCAGCTCTACAGTGACAGGTTGAGCAGGTTAACTAACCTGCCATGCTCATCAGTCATCAGCTTGGACTGATGCAGAACAGTTTTCCAAGATCTTTTCGGTGTCGTCCTTTCTGTTTTGCAGTTGGTGCAACAACCTGCCTATATTGTATGATTAGACATGGGCAGGATGAACGAAAGCCTTTGATTTGGTTGGCGTCATTCGTCATTGTCCCTGCACAAGAGAGATCAATGAAGATCTGGGACCATGCTGACAAAAAGCATTCATTACTGCAACCGTTTGATTATACTCAGACTAGAGAGCGCCATGGCTGCGAGCCCATGCTGTTCTCTCATCTCATGGCTTCGAAATGTCAAAAGCAGCAAACTTTGCTGCAGTACAGTCGTCTATGATTGCAACAATTACAAGGGAACATGGTATGAGCGGGCTTCACCTTTTCACGAGGGTGCAGAGAACATGGTATGGACCCACTGTTTCACCAGGCCTGGACGTGCAAAATGGACGTCAAGATCAGGGGAAACAGAGCAACCGGGAAAAGAGTGTGGATGCTTTGTCAGCTAGAATATCTCGAATGACAGTGCATCGTATCAAATTCATCGGGAATGTCTGCTCATGATCCGACAGATGCTCTTTTCTACGCTCACAACGACTCAGAAACTTCCTGCTGAATTTTTACAAAACTGGTGACATAAGAATAGCACGGTGTGCTTTCTCATGTTCAGTCTTATGCTGATGCAGCAGCAACGAGAATTAAATAGTTCAACTGAAAATGCACTGCTGATCTCCTTTTCAGTAAAACCTGAAGCATATACATCTTCCAAAGATCAACCACTACCGCTGCTGTACTAAACTAAACTGAAGGTCTGCCGGTTTTGGTTGGCTATAGCATTGCATTAAGTTCTGAAGCTTCAACTTCCTTTCAGACAAAAAAAAATCATACTTGCACCGTTTGATACACATAAAAGATTTCCCTAACTATTAGGATTCCTCAACGAAAAACAAGAATATCGTTCCATTCCACATTCCACTACAACAGAACACTAGCATGACGAAGTCATGAAAACACAGAACCAAGACTATTCTAACAACACTATGGGCATAGCCGTCTAGAGAAAGCACCATGGCTTCAAAGCCCAAGTTGGATGCTGACTAGAGCTTAAAGACCAAGACTACCAGCTCCAAAGCTTCTAGAGCTGCTTTGTTGCATGCCTTCAAATTGGATGCTGACTAGTGATTTCCTTGTAGCAATATCCAAGGGCAATGGTGAAAACCAGCAGCTTATCTTTACATTCTACGTGTGTACGAAATTAGGCTGATAAGCATTTCTTATGAGAGATGAGACTTTGCAACTCTCTGGTTCCTCCAGCAGGATTTGATCCAACGTATCCAGAGGATACCTATTCAGTGGATGAAAAACAAAGAGTCAAACTCTTAAAAGCTGCACACTGCACAACATGATAGAAGATATTAAATATTTGCTTTTAGATGAGGTGAGAAAAGGGAAGATAACTGGACCATTTGCCATCCTCTGTAGGCCTGAATAATTAACGCTGACATATAAGTATAGTGGATGCAAGAACATCGCATCAACTAGCTCAAGGTAGGATGATTTTTTGTTTTATCTAGTTTGTGAGGGGCTGGATGCTTTATCGCAGTATTCCTTGCCAATAAAGATCGACCTAGTGCTAATAATGTGATAGCAACAGCTTCTAGTTGTCATCTCAGTTCAGTGGCAGGTTAAGCCTTGGGCATGACTCTGACCTGGATTTAACAAAATAGAAAAAAAGAAAGCCTTCGCATAAAACCTCCATGTAACCTGATATCTCATGGTGCACGAGCATGAATCTCAATACTAGGGTTCTGTTTCCTCGTGTATTAGTTTTCCAAGGAAAAGTTTTGTTGTGCCGTGAGAGAGCACTACAAACCTATGGATGTTATGAACTGAGTTTCCATTAACACTACTATTGAAGGTTACTCAATAGCTGGGGAAAAAGCATAAAGTAACTAAACAGTGCCCCTGTTTCCCTGCGTTTTAGTACGTAACTAAGACATATATATGCCAGGTGCAATGCATAAAAGTACTGAATTCTTACCTCATTATGATAAATAAGGTGTATCTGTAGCTCATGCCTCTGGAATAGTTGGCTCACCAAGGTTCACAAAAAGACTCTGCACGCATCATGCGTAGAGTGACAGTATGCCAAGAGACAAGATGGTCCATAAAGTTTGTAACATATGTTAGCCTATCATCCTGAAAAGTTGAGAAACAAAGAACCACAGATGTTTTCTGATAAGTTAACGAACTTGTCAAAATGCAAAATTAGGTTTTAAGCACACATACAAAAAATGAGAACTAGAGCACACCTTGTAGTCTAAGTAGTAAGCATGCTGGAGAGAAAAGGAGAAGTGTTAATATTTGGCACAAAATAGAATCTACAAACTCAGAGTACATGTCCTTACCTCCCATAAGTCTAGGCTGATGATTGGCTGCAATTAGAGAATATGGAGTGTCATTGCAAAGTTTGTACTCTAAACATTTTAGAAAAGGCATCATGGGGAAAAAGGGAGTCTAGTAAACATACAATATCACCAAAAGCAAGTGGGCAGATAGCATTCCGTGTATGAACCACTGAAAGCTTTCTTTCATTTCTCTTCACTGCAACAAATATTCAGCGGAATATAAATTAAGCTTTGAAATTAGCTTTAGTAATTAAGGAAATCAGTAGCTTCAATCAGTGGTGCCTGTACTTCAGAGCAAATGGAGAGGAAACTTACAGACAAGCCAAACCCATCCAGACCCCAATAGTTGTAAGGCTGAGCGCATAAATTCTTCCCTAAAATTAGTAAACGAGCCAAAATCCTTTTCTATCTGCTGCAGTACACCTCCCTCAGGTAAGCCACCGCCTTCTGGTTGCATTGATTCCCAGAAAAAATGATGGTTCCAGACCTGTATGTCAGAAGACAGAAGGTTGGAACTGCAAAAAACCATCCTACTATTGGCAAACACACAGATTGCAGTTTTTCTTTTTGAAAGGAAAAATTTACATGCAAAAGATGATCAGTGCCAAAAAAAAAAAAAAAAGACAGGAACAAGATGACCTGTGCGGCATTGTTATACTCTGGTAATGGATTGCCATTGTTGTAAGCTTCTTTTATCAGATCCTCCAGAGTGTGCCCATACAGAGGGCTGGTAGCCAGCTGCTTATTCAAGCCGTCCACATAGTCTTGATGGTGCTTACCCCAGTGAAGTTCAACTGTCCTCTTGCTCATATAAGGTTCCAGAGCATCCTGAACATCATGCCACGAAGGAAAGGTAAACAAAGTTAAAATTCGGACATTCCTTTAATGACAGCACACAAATCTTTTTGAGACTGGTGTAAACAAGCTCACAGACCAGTTTATATGGCGGCGTTGTGAGACCGTAATAGGACACAACTTTCGAAAGTCTTCGAGATAGTCCACCCTGCCTCTGTATTTTCTGCAATAAACACCAGGTACAAACAGCACACAACTCAAAACATATTTCTGCTGCACAGCAATCTCATTCTCAAATGCTCAGCAGAAGCTCAAACAAACCGGGCCTTACTAAACCAGCAACCAATTGCCTTCAATTCAAGGCCCAAGTATGCTCATTTAATAATGAAAAGGGCAATTTAGCCTCTTATCAAAAAGGTAAGGTCATCTGCGCAATTCAGTCTCTTAAGAAGGTAAGGTCATCTAACTGCACAATCAAAATGGCGTTGGTTTCCAAGTGACAGAAGTGAGAGACTGAGAGTTCATAAGCATGTGAAACACACATCGACACAGGCGAATCCTCTTATGCTAAACATTGTGGCTAGGCAGCCCAGCAAGCCTACGGAATACAACAGTTGACGGAAGAGACTTCCCAGACCGCTCCCTACTTGCCACTCTGCCCAGTCGCGGCGCAGTGCCATGGCGGGCAGCGTACTGGGTCCTGGGTGGGGGAGCACACATGACACAGGGCAGCAACCCCGGCAGGCATGGCTCCGCCTCTCGCACAACACAATCGAAACGAACAGGAATGCAGGATGCAGCGAGAAGGGAGTAGAAGAAGAAGGGTGCAGTAGAGGCCTAGAGGGTCCCACGGGGGCTCACCGAGGGCAGGCGCAGGTTTCGCTGCTGAAGCTTCACACCCGACGGCGGCGAGGGGAGGAGGCCGAGGTGGAGAGCGGAAGCCGCCATTCTTTCCTGCGCCGCGCTATCCAAACCCACCGCCCCGCGGAAGCCGAAGCCGGGAATTTCACCGCAAAGTTTGCAGATCAGCCCAAAACATTTTTCTAAAGACCCCTGTTGGATCGCGAATACTAATCTCGATCCTGTGTTATTCCAAAAATACACCTGACTTTGTTCGGGACTTTTTTTTGAACCTTTTGTTCGGGACTATTGATCACGACCTATATATTTTCTAAAAAGACCCCTAATTCTGATATCGAGCATTAAGGGGCGATGTATGTCCAGGCTCCGATGTCACTAAGGGCATATTTACTCCATTAGTACTAAAATTAAAATTAACAGCTAAAATTAATAGAGAAAATTTGTCACTAGACAACTGCAGTGACCATTTCTTTCTTCTTTGGATATGGAAGAAGTTGAAATTTGCTTGAAGACACCTTGATTATTATTGAAAATAGATATTGTTTTGGACTACACCTTGATTCTTGTTGAAAATAGATCTTGTTGAAGACACCGCTCTTGTTGAAATTTGCTCTTTGAAAATAGATATAAAATCATATAAGTGTTATAAAATTATACCATAAAATACGTTAGACTTCTAGCGTGATGAGAACTACATAGTAAAATATTGTTTTGGACTAAAAATTACTATTTTGCCTCTCTTCATAAATAATCAAAGTTAACTATAGTTAAATTTGTTTATTTATAAAGAGAGACAAAATAGTAATTTTCAACAATATTTTACTATGTAGTTCCCATCACGTAGTCTAACGGATTTTATGGTATAGTTTTGTGGTACTTATATGATTTTATATCTATTTTATAAAAATATTTAGTTGGGCGTGGTGTCCATCAAAGAAATTCAATAAGAATCATGGTGTCCTCCAAAAGAAATTTTAACTTCTTCGGTGTGCAAAGAAGAAAGAGCGGTCACTTGCGGTGTCTATTGACAAATTTTCCTAAATTAATACTATTGAATCTAAATACACCTACTAATAAATATGCTAATTATTAGATTGAGGATTGCTAACTATTAATAGTTCTATTAGCAGATTTAGAGTTGCTAACCGGTACTATTCAACCACCTATTAGCAAATGGATCTAAACAATCCTACTAAAAATTAGCTACTGAAATGGATCCAAATAGACTTATAAATAAAAAATATAGCATACTTATTATCTCCCACTCTCAAGTAATTCTAGTGTTTTTCTAAATATTAAATGTTAGCTTCCCTTTAGCTATTATTAACGGGCTAAACAGCCAATTAAGTGGGCTAAACAAGCAATTAAACAAAAATGATATTCCATTGGTATCGTTTACACGGTGTTTAAATATGCTAAACAACTGTTTTAGAAGAATAGTGAGTCAGCCATTCATTGTTTCTATTGTTGTATCTATTTCACTACACTGTGGCACTTGGTGGAGCGAGGGGGCCCATAGGGGCCATGGCCCCCTAATAATACAAACTTTTCTACAATATATATATATATATATATATATATATAATTTAATAGTCTATGTATTAAAGGATATAATAAATAAAATTTTGTTATATATGTCTAATAATATTCTCTAGACAATAAAATTGAATAGATACAATTATGAAGTATTTTTATTTATCTAAAATTTGTTTGTCCATCATATTATGACTTATATATTTATCACTTTTTGGTTCCACTAGTAGAATACTTATGTACTTGACTAGCAATAACAATTTAGTCATTATCTTAATTTGTTATTAATCGCATTATAGATGCAGATGTTCACGTATATATATATGTACACTCACATCTATAAACAAACATATGTCCTATTTTACTATGGACACTTTCAAATACTAAGACGGTAGATTTAACATTTATGAGCCATCACATGAACCATGTTGTTGATAGAATAGTCACATATCACAGATGTGAGTATTTCCAAAATACTACGATGGTAAATTTTAATTTATGAGTCATTATATATGATCTAATGTTGATATAAACGACTATCTACGATGGGAAAAATAGCAAGCACGTTAAATCATCAAATAGAGGAGTAAATTTATAAAAAAATAAAGCTTAATCATAGAGTAAAAATCTAAACAATTAAACTACACTTGTATATTGAAACTTTTTGACCGGCCCTCCTATACAAAATTTCTGACTCCGGCACTGTACTGTGTAAAATAGCACGCTAGCTATACCTACCACTGCAGTCTCTAGGCCAATTGTCCAAAAGGAGTGATGCCCATTGCGGAGGGGTCTAATCTTCAGTGGATCAACTTTTTTGTTGTGTGTGTGTTTCAGGCGAGTACCACTACCACTACCACAATCACGATCCAAGACTTTTGCATGTTACCCCTAATTAGATTTGTACGACGCTCTTTTTCACAGATTAGCCCCCCGCGTAGGGAAAAAAAAGGTCGCCGCAATTTGACTACAGTTGGACGCACTAACCAAAGCAAGCAGACGTGGAGGAATCATCACTACAGTGAGATTAATCAACTCTAGCTATATCAGGACACAGAAAAGATGAAAACTTTGCGCTCGGATTAGCCTCTCTGTCATGTCGCCAGTACAGCGCGACGCTCCGCATCCACCCAAATCGGAGTAGGGCTGCTGCCCCACCCTCAAGGCGGCACTTACTAGTAGCCGCCGCATCCAGCCGGCGGTCCCGCGCCAGGGGAGGAGGAGATCACGGCGGCGGCGTCTTCTGCCGGTTTGAGGTAGCTTTCTTTCCGTTCGCGTTTAAGCTAATTGGCGCTGTTGATTTTGGGGAAAGAAGCTGCTTGCTTGTCAGATTCAGCTGTCTTACTCCGGCTCGGGTTTTCTTCTTCTTATAAATGGATCGTCGAATTGCAGGATTTGTTTGGGGTATCATCAGCTGACGCCAGGCTCCAGCATGGACACGGCGTTTCTGCGTCCTCCTCCGCTCGCTCGTAATCTGGTTTATGACGAGTTTGCCGTTCTGCACCCCACAAGCTACCCTTTTCACACTCTTCGGTATTTGAGATGCAATCCAATGTATTCGAGGCCGCTGCTAACAGTATCACCAGCTTCACCATCAAGGGTATGCTGTTTTCCCGTAGTTGCAAGGCATAGCAGAAGGAACTTCTGAGTTTCTGAGTTGATTTTTAGCTCCAAACTTCACGTATTTGTTAGAGATATACATTAATGCCTGGAGAAAATTCCAAGGTTTGTGATCTGATACCGCAACTCTTGTGCAGGGCTTCACTCAGAGAGTGGCTGCACTACCTGATGTTGATGATTTTTTCTGGGAGAAGGATCCTACTCCGATTCTGGACACAATTGATGCACCCATTCATTTGAAGAATCTATCTAGTAAGGTCGTCAGAGTCATACTCTTTGGGCTTCCATTCTCACTTGTAATGCATATGATTTGAGAAAAAATTTTGACACTTGTATACCTAAACAAAAACAGGAGCTCAAGCAGTTAGCCGATGAAGTTCGTTCTGAAATAGCTTTCATAATGTCCAGAAAATGCCAACCATGTGGTCCTGGTCGCTCAGTTGTGGATCTGACAATTGCTATACATTATGTGTTCAATGCCCCAATGGATAAGATACTATGGGATGCTGGTCAACATGTAAGACATCTCTCTGTTACTGTTGTCGAATGTAAGATATCTGTTTTGCTCAGCTATGCCATCTTGAACCTTTTTTCCCTCTTTCTTGCAACAGGCATATGCGCACAAGATTCTCACAGGAAGGCGCTCTCTATTTCATACTATTAAACAGAAAAATGGCCTTTCTGGGTTCACATCGCGTTTTGAGAGCGAGTATGATCCCTTTGGTGCTGGCCATGGATGCAATAGTCTATCTGCTGGCCTTGGTACTTCCTTTATTTGTTCATTACTGTTGCATGTCAAATTTTAGCTATTTTATTGAACAGAACTGTTCTCTGCAAGTGGAATGGAATTGATATGATTCTCAGTCATTTCTTAGTGATATTTTCAATTGTATGTTTTTTTAATTAATGGCTTGTCTACTTGAAAATTTCAATAAAGTTGGATTTAGTTTCTGAATCCTATTGTGTATGCAGCACTAAGAGATTTTGTTTTTAAGAAAAGACAGAGCCTGATCTAAATAATTCTGCTCAGTGCTTTCAGTTCCTGTTCATTGTTTTTGTGTGAAATTTCACGGAATCCTCACAGTATACTATGTTTACAGCCGACAAATTAATCATCACAAAACTTTACACATCATGATATAATCCAAGCTCTGTTCAGTATTTCGTGAATCTTGCTTCTTTTATACAGTCTTTTAAAGTTTCATTTCCTTTCTATATATTGTTTGAGAGTTACTTCTTATCAGGGATGGCGGTTGCAAGGGATATAAATGGGGAAAAAAATCGAATAGTGACAGTTATAAGTAATTGGACAACCATGGCTGGCCAGGTGTACGAGGCAATGGGTCATGCTGGTTTCCTCGATTCCAACATGGTAGTTATTCTAAATGATAGCTGTCATACCTTGCTTCCTAAAGCAGATGGCCAGCCAAAGATGTCAGTCAATGCCTTCTCTAGTGCTGTCAGCAAGATTCAATCCAGCAAAGGATTTAGGAGGTTTAGGGAGGCTGCAAAGGTAAATGTTTATATCCCTTGATAATGTATTGTAAACACAGCATTGGACCTTTTAGAATGCCTGTAGTTGTATAGATCTGATTTCTTTATCTAGAAAATCAACTTTCTTCTTATTACTTCGAGATTTATGGTGTATAGTCTTATGGTATATGAATATTCCCATTTTGATATTTAAATTTTTCTTCCTAGGGACTTGCCAAATGGTTTGGCAAAGGAATGCATGAATTTGCTGCCAAAGTTGATGAGTATGCACGTGGTATGATAGGTCCTCATGGAGCAACTCTTTTTGAAGAACTTGGATTATATTATATTGGTCCTATCGATGGGCGTAACATTGATGATCTTATCTGTGTACTAAAGGAGGTTGCGAGCCTAGATTCAACTGGCCCAGTACTTGTACATGTAATTACTGGGACTGAAAGTGACACTGGTGGAAATATTAGAAGTGAAACTGCAAATGAGGAAGGTTTGTAATACAGGTCACTATCAAAATATGCATGCTGTTTTACTTTTCTTTTGCAGTTTTGCTGAATTAGGAGTCATGCCTTTTTTTTTTTTTACTCTCTGCTCTGTTACCTCTGCACTGGGGTTTGTCATGGGAGGAAGAACCATGGCAATGCGAGGAAGTATCAGTACACATGCCAAAGAAGCTTCTTTAAAAAATATATATGTCATGATTAGCAACTTAGGCTCCATGTAAGTCAGAACATTTACAGGTTCGATTAAATTGCCACATTCCAATACACTAAGAGTCTACGGGTGCTAATGTACTGATCCTTTTGCACATACAATCTATATAAATTGAATGAATATTTTACGGATTAAATTTGTTTACTGACAACAGGGCCTTCAAATTCGAGCAATGATCTTCTTAAATTTTTAGAAACTGGACTTTCTAGGACATATAATGACTGCTTTGTAGAAGCACTAACAGCAGAAGCAGAGAATGACAAGCGCATTGTGGTAGTTCATGGCGGCATGGGAATGGATCGATCACTCCGCTTATTCCAGTCCAGGTTCCCAGACAGATTTTTTGACTTGGGCATCGCTGAGCAACATGCTGTTACCTTTTCTGCTGGTTTGGCCTGTGGAGGTTTAAAGCCTTTCTGCATAATTCCATCCACATTTCTTCAGCGAGCATATGATCAGGTGCCAACACATACTGCTGCTAAATTATTTTCTGCATAATCTCCAATTAGTTCACCAAATCTGTGAGGCTGCTTTACTGCTATGTACATTACATTTCATAAAGCCCACATGTATGGCAGATAGTTGAAGATGTGGACATGCAAAAGATACCAGTTCGATTTGCTATCACAAATGCTGGTCTGGTGGGATCCGAGGGCCCAACTAACTCAGGACCATTTGATATTACATTCATGTCATGCTTGCCAAACATGATTGTCATGTCACCATCTAATGAGGATGAACTTATTGATATGGTGGCAACAGCTGCAATGATTGAGGACAAACCTATTTGCTTCCGCTATCCTAGGGGTGCCATTGTTGGGACTAGTGGAACTTTAACATATGGGAATCCGCTTGAGGTAGGTTCCCTTCAATATATTTTTCTCTAAGTCAACATTACTTGCAAATATTACATCCCTAGCATTTTAAGCACATCTACCATATTGCTGGGCTGCACACAAAGATGTCTAAGAACCTCATGTTCTTTCAACATTTAGTTTATCATCAGAAGAATAACAGGTTCTATGAACTCCTACCATTACAAAAATATAAAGCAATCCATTGCTTTGAAAACAATTCCTTTTATGTTCTCACTTGTCACTATGTTATGAGATATTTTGAAGTGTAGGCAGGTTGTGATGTTCTCTATACCCTTTGTCAGATTGGTAAAGGAGAGATTCTTGTCGAGGGAAAAGAGATAGCTTTTTCTTGGCTATGGCGAGGTGGTCCAGAGATGCTTGATTGCTCGATCTCTTTTATCCAATTTTGGCATTCAGGCGACAGTTGCAAATGCGAGATTTTGCAAGCCACTTGACATCGATCTAATCAGAACGCTATGCCAGCAGCATAGTTTTCTTATCACAGTGGAAGAAGGAACAGTTGGTGGCTTTGGATCACATGTCTCACAGTTTATTTCACTTGATGGTCTACTTGATGGCCGGATAAAGGTACTTTCGCCACTTTGCGATGCTGTTTGTGACCTCTATCCGGCACGAAGCTTCTTCTGTGATCTTGCAGTGGAGGCACTGGCCTCATGCTTCACAGCTACACTTTCCAGTGCTATTGATGTGTTTATTGGTAGCAATTTTAGGTTGTGTCTCTATGTGCTAATCTCAAGGTGCCCATTTCTTTGTAACTTGCAGTGGCGGCCCATTGTGCTACCAGACAGGTACATTGAACATGCTTCACTGGCAGAACAACTTGACTTGGCTGGCCTAACTGCCCATCACATAGCTGCAACCGCATTGACCCTCCTTGGGCGTCATCGTGATGCCCTTCTGTTGATGAAGTAGTGGTAGGAACTGCCAAGAACGGATAGATAAAGGCAATTTATGCAAAAGTTTCACGGAGAACACTCGTCATGCTGTTTCACGATTGTATTTTCTGGACAGAACTGAAGCATCCCGTGTGAGGTGGTCAAATGCACAATCCTGAAGAGGGACGGCGAAGCCTATAGCATTTTAGTCACGGTGTACATACTATAAACACTATTTTGATGATGATTAGGTGTGACCCTGAAAAGAATTTACAAAGCGGCGCTGTAACATTACAACCGTATATGTTAATACTGAAATTCTGGTACGATGCCAATTGGGGAGATGAGCTGGAGCTACCGTGTATCAGTTCATGTAATAAGGCTACTGAGTTTTATGAGTAAGAATTGGGTTTGTACGATGAATGAAAGGAACAAATGACAATGGCAGGATTGGGCAGCATTCGCCAGTTGGGCCCAGCCCCCAGGCATGGCTGAGCATGAAACGCAACAGAACCCAGGCTGCGCCAATTTTGTCGGCAGGTTCTGATCATCTGGAAACTGAAACTGTTATCCAATTTTGAGGAATGAGAATTCAAAAAAAAAAAAGGAGTAATGAAGACATGACAGACGACATTGTCCAATTTTGGGGACGAAAGAGCTGAGGCTTGAAAATCACGAAGACCCAGTGCCGGTACCGAATAAATCCGAAGCAAACTGCGCTGCTCTAACAGCAGCATGGTCCTACTAGTACGATCCAATTGCTTTCAAAGGTTCATGGCGACGACCACCCACCATTAAGTTTCAACAGGGCACGGTGATGGTGGTATTCGATCGATTTTTTCTTTACTAGATATATGGTCGTGCGTTGCACGGGGGGCGTAAATTTTTGCCCATGCTTATTTGGATCGATTTGATTGTTTTCTAGAAAATAATAAAAGTTAATAAACCATTTTCATTTAACCCCTAAACTATTTCCAAACATATTCGGGCCTGACATGTAGGAACAGTCGAGATCAGTAGGAAAAATAGTAAAAAGATGGATTGCGTTTTGAATAGTACAATGAGTTAAAAGATGGATTGCGTTTTGATGTCTCAGTAGAAAGTCCTCTTAATGAAACACGCGTTGCGATGACGTGTTCTCAAAAAAAAAAAAAGTCTCAGTAGAAAGTTGCCGCCTGCATCGGCTTTTTTTTTTTGAGCAAAACAGAGCCTGCCTTTATTACGTCACATCATATGTGTTACAAACTCCATCGGGAGGCTCACCGAACCAAACATATCGACCAATTGAAAAGTTTACATAACTTCTAGCTAAACAGTGAGCATCATAATTTGCGCTTCTATTCTCGTGGACGAACTCCACTCTTGTAGTTGCTTTCAAAAAGTACCCATACTGTGCTTAAGTTCCTGAACCACAGGACCATATTCACCGAATCCTTGGCCGTGGATGCTTCTTATTGCGTTCATGCAATCGCCGCCACCCGCACGGACCGATGGGTCAAGGTGTCGCTAGCCAGTGCCAGCCCCTCCCCGGCAGGTGTTCTCAGAAAAAAAAAAATCTCGGCGTGTTCTCAAAAAAAAATCTCCGCCTGAATATCCTTCCAGGACCAGCACTGATGCTCCCACCAAAAAATTCCCTGCCTCATCTCGTGCCACTGCTGCCACCTCGTGAAACTCTTCTCGAGTTCTTGGAGAGGCGCATCATCCACGTTGATCTTGTTGCAGCCCCCGGCGGTTTGATCCAGCTTACAGCCGGTCTTTCCGTTGCTTGTTTCCTGGTACTTCCTTGGAACAGCAACCTCCAACTCACTTAAGAACCGCTCCACAAAACAATGTGTTGAGAACAGGCTCTGAAACTCATTCTCCAGCACTGCACGCCTACGAGCATACCAGATGGCCCAGAGACGGACGACCACTCTAGTTAGCTCCTCGTGCTTGAGCCCCTTCATCACTTCCGTTAACCAGGCTTTGGCATCTTGAGTCTCAATATGACAAATGAACTCTGCTATTTCTTCGCGCTCCAAAGCCCGCACGCACTTTGCCAAATTGCACTCAAGAAGTGAGTGTCTCCAGGAGTCCATCCCGCCACACAAAGAACACCCTGCATCGGCTATTTGGCTTCGCGCTAGCTAGGTCTTAAAAAAGAAACCATATATATGGGCCATTGGCGTTGGCCTTATTGGCCAAAAGGCCCAGCAGCGTGTCGCTCGGACTTGTGCTCGGTCCTGGAGCATGGCGGACGCCGCCGTCGCCAACCGTAGGACAACGGGGTAGTGGTGATGCTCGCCGGCCGGACGAGGAGTCGGTGGAGAGGCTCCCTGCCCTGATTGGCTTTGACGCTTGCCGCGCGTTCCGACCGAGAGGTATTCGCTTACGTTTCTGTTTCACGAAGCCGATCCGGACTCTAGAGATATATTCGCTCGATCGGTTTTGCTCTCCTTCAAATATAATAGGCAACCCCCGACGATCGATCCCCCCAAGCACGCGTCTTATTTTTTGATTTTCTTGTGCCGCCCGCAACAAGCACGGAACGCCGCCTGACGTCTACTACACTAGTATGGGCGACGACGACAAATCAGCCAGCAGCGGCAGCTGCTTCCGCATCTACGGCCCCCGAAACTTCGAGGACGAGTTCCGCATCTTCAAAAAGCAAGATGAGATCAGACCTGTTCTTGCCAAGATCGAGAGGATCCACGACGAGTTGGAGGTGAAGCTTGGCAACGGCGGCTTGTGCTTCGGCCTCTTCGATGCCACCACCAACATCCTCGTCAACAGCGTCATCTCCAACTCCCAAGGTGCCCCTCCACCGCCGCCGCTGCCGCCGCGGGCGTACGCAGGACGCCGGCGGCGCCGAGGATGGATGGAGGACCACGACGACGACGACAACGGCAGCAGGGCGCGTGCGTACATGGCGCAGCGGTCGTTCGACGGCCTCATCGCCTTCCTGACCTGCCTCTTCCCCTACCTCCCAGACGCGGAGGCCCTGGCGTACCTCGACGCTGCCGGGCTGGACCCGCTCGTCGCCGCCCTCCTCGTCATCACCAGGCGCGGGATGCAGGACGACTTCGACCTGTGCTCTCCGATCACCTCGGCGGCGGCCGAGGTCGCCCTCAGGTGCGCCGCGGCTGCCGCCAAGCACCCTGACCCGCGGTGGCTCGTGCAGGCCTGGAAGAAGGTACTACTACTCTATAGCTTGTCCCCTGCCGCTGAAGCGCTCGGCGGCGGCGACCACGAGCCGCCGTCACGCGACACAGTCCTCCGCGCGCTCCAGCTCAAGCTCAACGACGACACGGATGATCATCCGGGTCTTGAGCTCAAGGGACCTTGGGACCTCGCCAAGGGGCGGCTTGCGGCAGCAAGCAGCTCCAAGATCATTTATGCAGAGCTGCCTCCTGTCCGAGCAGCCATGAAGCGGATGCTGCTCGCGACAATCCACGGGCTCTATGTGCAGGCGCTGGGCAGGCTGCCCACGGCGGAGCTGCGCAGCCGGTACCACCGCAGCTTGCTCATCGGCGGCTACTGCTACGGCCCGCTGGATCCCGTGTCTAACATCATCGTCAACACAATCTGGTACGAGCACAACTTCCCGACGGGCAAACAAATCTCAGTGTCCATGGTTAGCACCCAGATGCTGTGGCGCATTGCGGCCCGATCACTATATGGTCTCATATCCTTTCTCTGCACTCGATACCGTCACCTCACACCTGATCAAGCCGTCGACTGCCTTCTCATGACCGGGGCCGACTTGCAAGCGGCCGATTCTAACCTTTCTGCCAGCAGGCTTATTAGTGCTACTGCTACTGCTACCAGAGAAAGTCCTGCAGCTGAAGAAAGCACACGAGTTGCCAGCGTTGTGGAAGCATATACTGCCGCGGCCACAGCTGCATTTCACTCCTTCCCTGACCCCGTCCCTCCTGCACACCCTGAGTTCCTTGCACATCAAGGGTTTGGGGCTGCCTTAGAGGTGTTGCATGGGTGCGGCAATGGCGGCCCACTCTCCTCTCAGGATATTACTTCGCTCGAGATGATATTACAAAGTACTAGCAAGTCACATCACCAGCAGCATGATATAGCCCCTACAAAGGTCAAGAACATAGTGTATCATAATATGATTCAATGTAGCCATAGCTTCTGGGGTAAGTACAAGCGAGTCACCAGCATGGTGAGAGATGCATTGGACAAATTCAACAAAACTGCTGTGGTTGGTTTTCCTCCCTTCTGTATTTTTTCACTTCATGTCATACTTCTTTGTATTTTTGTTGATTATATAAGCTGCCAGGTTTCCAATCTAACGCTCTTGATCTTCATGTTTGAAGGAGGGTCGCCAATTTGAACTTCATGTCATCTTTGGTTTCAATGAGTTTGTATCCGGCCCTGTGCACAGCATGGATGGAAAAATTGGAGGTTATAATCCGTGGACTCGTGACAAATATTATCACACCCATATCAACTTTCTGGCAATTTGCAAAGATCGCCCATATGATCCACCAACCATCTTCTTTGCTGAATGTGGTAAAGATGGCGATGATACCTGTTGGTGTATCCCAGTTATTCCGCAGAAACCAAAATCTGGTATGCTCTAGTTCTGACTTTGTGATTTTTTCTTTTAACATTTTTAATGGATTTCCTTTTAACAAATGTGTGTGTTTTTTTTCATATGTATGACAGAACAACCTCGCTGCGTGTACTGTGAGTATCAAGCTAACAGGATTGTGCATCCAGCTGTGGAGAGTTTCTACGGTCGTGACGAGTTTGATAAGCTATTTTATGAATCAAATCGAAAATTCTATACCAATAGTGAGGTCATCCAAGATAATCGCATATATATAGATTGGGTGCATGATGTGGAAGATGGTGCCGTCTACCTTAACTACTTGCCAGATGGTGATGATGGTGATGAAGCTGATTGGATACAGATTTCTTGAGTGCTAGGTAGCAAAAGAGGCACGACACAAGTGATATAAAATTAGATCATGATTTGTTCTTGTGTGAAGTACTTTATGACTGTGTTCAAATTGTGTTTTGGAGATCTGTTACACATTTCTAGGATCACATAATACATTGAATTAAAAATAATATATATGAATTTATCAATATGGTCTATCATGGGAACTATTCCCCAAGGGATGCTCCACACCGTGCATCCACAAGGGATTCTTCCCCTGTCCGAACAACATTAAAACTTCCATCAGCACAAGGAAAGAAGTTATGATGGCGATTATGCAAGATCGCTACCAAGGAAGCACCAAAGTTGGAGCTCCTGAGCACGATCAGGGACCGATCGCGATAATGGCATGTACAGTACAAGGATAGGGAGCATGATCAGTAACTCGTTATATGCTCGCGATCACAGAGACTGGGATCATCATCGGCGGAGTTATTCAGATAATGAAATGACGAGGCCGTGAAAAGAGAAACAGGGATTCTGGCCGAAATAGACATTCAAGCTCCCGCAGAGCAGGAGTCCAGTCCGTGGCCCTCCTTGTCTGCATCTACTGTATCAGGCACCAGGGTATGCACTATCTGCCCTTGGCGATCTGCTCCTCATCTGAATATACAGTAAAACCTCGTTAGGTGTTTCCGAATGCTGCCATACCCACGTACTAGCTTTGTAATAAGAAAATTGTGAGGAATTTGGAGGTTTTACTTTTTTTTAACAATGGATTACCCTGCTTTTATTGAAAGCATATAACTTTTTTCGATCATAGCTGGTGTTGCCAGCTTTGGATCAAGTAAAAAAAGATACTTAAGCCTAATCACAGTGCAACAAGGCTCGAAGGTTAAATCCAGGCAATCTGAAAATTACATGAAACTATCACTAGATTCATTGTCCATCATTTGGCAATAGGTAGAAGCGTGAAAAAAATTATTAATTTCATGGATCTTAAATTCATAGCTTGATTAAATTATCTATTTAGGCTGTAAGTGAATCATTTAAGAGTTGAGGAAAATTCAGTAGAGAATAGATAAATACTTAAGATTCCGATCAGGTCAATCTCATTCTGCATATTACCGGTACTTCTATGTTACTGCTATGTGATATCGCTGCAACTTGAGGAGGGCATTGGCATAGATATGAGTGCTCCTAGCTAGATGCAGAATGATTAACTTATCTGTGAATTTACTAAAGTAGCACAGGAATTAGAAAACCCATTGATTAATTCCATATATAATAACCTGGCATGAAAGGGTGCGTCCATGCTGTTGGTTTGAGTATTTTATTTGCTTCAGAAGGTGTCATATAAGCATATAATGAAAACTAGAAAGGGAGTAGGTAATTTCTTTTTAAATATATGATGGCTAGTCAACCTATATTTATTACAAAGCACCTAATTAACTAACATGCAAAAACATGATTCTTTTATGGCTTATTGAAGTGAATGCAAAGGTGGCTGTTGTGAGGTGAATCATATTTTTATTGAAGTGAATGCCCTGGCTCATAGTACTAGCCAGTTTTACTTGAGCCCCTATAAGCAGCTGTAATGCTATGCAAGTTTAACTGAACTTTCTCTCTCATGTGCTGCATCTGACAAATTGACTAACTTTGTAATTCGATTTCTCATGGGGATAAGTTAATCTGAAGTAACGTTTCCTTTTTTTTTTTTTTCAGTTCTAGCAGCTTTTCTCCTCTGGAGTTCATGCTTCATCTTCCTTTGACCTATAAAGGACCTGGAGCTCACTGAAGTGTTGTGTTCAAAAAAAAATTGCTATCTTCCTCTTCACAGCAGTGTCAGAACCATTTCTACTGAACCTGCAACCTAAATTCGTTTTGTGTCATTCCTTGCAATTAATTAGTGGACAATTGCATCCTTCAGTGGGTTGGCTGTGCTGATCAGCCCAGCCGTTCAGAAGCCCATGACAAGCCAGATGTAAACACATGCACCCGATTTGTATTTTATATTGCAGCTAGTATGGTGCCTAAATACAATCTGTGTGATTTGTGTTCAGCTATAAAATACTCAAATCCGTTTATTTGTCAAACCGTGGCGGTGACATCCACTTATTATGTGATGGTCGTACTGGAGTAAGATGGAATTAGACAAGCCGGGCTGCGCTACATGTCTATCTCTCCGTGCATCCATGGAACGGCTGCGCAGCTGTTCGGCTGATGATTCTTGGCTTATGCTTATGCTTATGCTTATGCTTATGCTGTTCAGCGCTTATCAGCTGCAGCTGCAGTGCAGCCAAATATTTGGCATAGCATGTTAGATCTTTTTAGAGAATGTTTTTTTTTTTCAAAACAATGCGTAGTGCTGGTCATTCAGACATTTATACATGCGAGCAGCAGCATCTCAACGTCTAATGTCAGCACTTCAGAAGATGAGTTCTTACAATGAAGTTGGAACTTTACTATGTATATTTTAGTTTCTCAGATCTGATTGAATGAAGCATTTCTGTTAGCATCTCACTATTGGGTTTTCTTATTTTATAGCCATTTGATCCATCCAAATAATAAATAGTTCTAGTTTTTTTTTCCAAGCACCGTAAAATTTCACGTATTTTCAACATATGTTCTAGAAAAAAATGTACAACGTAGCCTTGCTGGCTCAAACTGCAACAACACTAGTAATTTAAGGCAATATTGTAATTGTAGATAAAATTTTTGTCTCAGCTTGTATTAAGCATAAAACACACATTAGGATTCAAGATATGAAAAGTGACAGATTACCCATCCATTACATGGATCTTAATTGTATCAATATTCAATTTTTGCCCTGTTGTTGAAACTATTTTAGGAACTACACTAAGATTACATTGTTGTTTACATTAAGATGTCAATATGGTTTATGCCGTAAGCGTTAGCACTAGTAAATATACTAATAATTTATAACGGTAATAATATATTTAAGGCGTATGTCGTTTGTTTGGCTTTTCGGACGTGGGCGTGTACATTGGCCAACTCCCCCGCCCCCTGCTCTTGAATCTGCTCGTCTAAATAAAAAAATAACAAAATCAATTCTCCGCTTCCTCATCTTGCTCGCCGCGCCGACTACTCCGCCCGCTCTTTCTCTCTCTCATCTCGCTGCCCCAGAAATTGGAAAGATTCCTGCCTTCCCTTCATCCTTATTCACTCATTCCCCCCACCTCCCCCTTCCTTCCCTACGGTCACTCTTTCTTCCTCGCCGCATCGCACCCAGAAACAGCTCGCGCCGCCTGCATGCAGCGTCTCACTCTCCCACGCAGTTCCATAGGCCACTAGTGCAGCCGCACGGGTGCAGCTCACGCCACCTGCACCCAGCGTCGCGCTGTCGCCTACAGCTGCACCAGCCACTAGAGCAGCCGTGTAGATGTAGCTCGTGCCGTCACCCGCAGCTCCACCCTGGTCACCAGAGCAGCCCGTGGATGTAGCATGCGCCACCTGCACGCAGTGTCGCGCCATCACCCACAGCTCCACCGACTACCAGCGCTGCAGCGCGCACCGGCCTTGCGCCCGTCCCAGTTGCCTGCGCCGCTTACTTTGTCGCCGTCTGTCCGTCCTTCCCCCATCTCCGTCATGCACGCCTCAAGTCTTCCTGGCCGAGCCAACGTACCCACGAGTATAGGGTGGTGGCGCTGGTGGTGCTTGCGTGCGCTGCTCACCATTGGCTCCCACCCCGGCCGGTTAGATTTGACCTGCTCCGGCCTTCCTCTTCCCTATGTTGCATATGTATGTTTCAAGTGTTTCTGGAGTTTCTGATGTATGTTGCCATTGTTTGATTTTGATGTTGCAAAACTAGATCGTGGGATGTTGCAAATGTTGTATATGTTGCAAGTGTTTCAGATGCATGTTGCATGTGTTTATTCGAAATGTTTTAACTATTTTCAGACATATGTTGCAATCGTTTTTTATCTAGATGTTACATATGTTTCACACATATGTTGTAACTGTATGTTTTCAAATACTTTAGCCGTTTCTATGTTATATTGCAACAAATGGTTTCATGTTGCAAATGTCTTTTTGAATGTTTCATTGGTTCTCCATGCATGTTGCAAGTACACATTTCAGATATTTCATCTTTTTGTTTTTCGTGTTGCAAATTTTTTATGTTCAGGCAAGGGTGAGCCAGGGGCTGGCAAAGCGGGGGCATGGCGGGGGGTGGGCGGTGGTGGGGGGTGCTACAGCTGGGGCATGTCTCGTGTTCGTCCTCAACCACTAGCTCATCTCTGCCCGAGTGCCACCCGTGCTGAGAGGGAGGTGGGGGTCAGGGAAAGGACTAGCAGGAGAAAAGACAGGTCAGAGTGCATGCGTGAGGCAGAAAAGAAAGTGGGGGAGTGAAGCGAATACGGACGAGGGTGTTTTGCATGGGCGTCCGGACACACGTATCGCGGTCCGGACGTCCGAGCGCTAGTAACATCGAATTTATAAGGTTTATTGTATGCTCTAAAAAAATGTACAACGTAGCCTGGATGGCTTAAACTATAAAATGTAGGACACCAATAATTTATAAGATTCATATTAGGGCTGCCATTACTCCCTCCGTCCACAAATAAGCTGCTTTTTTTAACTTTTAAAAACTATGTTTGACTATTCATCTTATTTAAAAATTTTATATAAATATAATGTATCTTGTTATGACTTATTTTATCGTTAGAGATACTTTGATAATAATTTATTTATTTTATAATATGTATTAAATTTTTGAATAGGATGAATGGTTAAACATAGCTTTTAAAAAAAAAAAGGTAGCTTATTTATAGATGGAGGGAGTGTCTTTTACGAGGTATTTGCAAAAATTTTGCTCTTGCTTTTTTTTTTTTGTCGAACATAATTTCTATCGGTAGAGCATGACTGCACCACCGCATTTGAGAATATCTAAAATAAAATTTACTATAGCTCTCTTTAGTCTATGCCAAATTATCGGTACATCTTGTCTTATCGATCGCGTCTTGTCTAAGTCTCAACTCTCAAGTTCACAGCTTTTCCCCATTCCCCAGCCAAGACGTGCTTTGGTGCTCCGCCTATCGAATCTCTCCGATCAGCGATAGCGATGGTCACCGTCGGCGGCACTGCTTCTGCAAGCAACCCTGTGTGGTGCGACGCGCCCGGCTGACCGTCATGGCGGAAAGGCAGCCGCCTTCTTCGTCCGACTCTACGCCTGCTACAGGGCTCTCCAGGAAAGAGGACCTCAAGAGGAAGTCGAGCTCGGGTGCTGACATTGAACAAATGCTACACTAACTCATAATATTGATGATTGTTCTAACTACACCAGCTTACCACTAACTTTTTTTTCACCAGCGGTCTAAGGAGCAGGCGTAAGTGGTGTAAAACATGTGGGCCTGATTTAAGAACTGCAAGAAAAAATGTATATGCATAGGCTGTAATGAAAATCGCCTAAAAAACTTGACCTACGGAGGATAAGACAACCTCTAGATATTGTATTAAGAAGAAGACCTTTTCGCACAGAAAAAAAAACCAAACCCCTATCCATCTTCCTCAAACTTAAGTTATTCGCTTTAAGGATAATCTATATTTCATCCCTAGGTGCAGAAATTTCTCATTAGAGTTGATAAGAAAACAACTAGATTGATTTCAGAGTATGCACAAATTAGGCTGATCTAAATGATGAATTTTTAGGAATAACTAGTGCATATTTTTAGGAATAACTTGTGCATAATTTGATCAATCCGCTGATTTATCTTTTCAATGGAATTTGTTACATCTAGTTAAGAGGATTAGAAGTTGTAGACCAGATAGCAACCATCCTATTCAATCTCTCCGATCCATGAAGTCATGTTGTCTAGAAGTTATAAGAATAGTGATAGCTATAGGATCACAACGAGAGAAGATGATGGGAACATGGTAAGCAATCAGAGGGAGAGGTGGTGAGGCTACTTTAGGATCTATTTGGTTAGATGAGCTATTTAGTAGTGATACTATAGAGACTATTTAATAACTAGTTGATCATGTTTGGTTGAAGAGGCTATTGGAGGCTACTAACCATTAATATAGCTGAAGAGAGAGGGACATGAGGTGTAATTTTGTTGTAGTAGCCCCGAGAACTAAGGAGCTATTTTTTCTGTCTATTAAATAGTCGGTAGCTCATGTATTTGATTTATTTAGCACTACTTGGGGCTACTAAATAGTCAATAGCCCCTTCTCACAAGAAACCAAACAGACCCTTAGTAGGATGGCGTAAGGACTAGAGGATGAGAGCATGAAAGGCGGCGTGGCCTGCAAATTAGAAAGTGGAGGCGTGATTAAAAAAAAGGTCCGATATTTTTTCACAAACAAGGAAAATAAACCCTAAGTTATATCAAGGGTCAAAATTTAACAGCTCCCTCTAAATTTATTCAACCTCCAAATGATACTAACAAATTTAACGGCCGCCTCTAAATTTGTTCAACCTTATCAAACAAATTTATTTTGATGAGATCTATGTAACATACTCTGCAATCATCTATAAGACTTATATTCTAGAAAGGTCAAAGTTTTCACCTCTCATAGTATATTCGGTATACCTACCAATTTTATAAAATTCGAGGGTATTAGATTAATGTTGTGAAACAATAAGCTCCTTGATTGCTTGAGCAATCAAAAAATTAGATATTACCGGAACAACTAAGTCTTTGGCACGTCATCATGCCTCATAGTCTCAATGTACTCCCTCCATCCCAAAAAAGATGTCGTTCTCGCTTCCTAAGAAATAACTGCTAGTAATTTTTTATAAATAATAAATATTATCAATTAGTATAATAATTAATATTATCAAAAGATCTTTAGATCTAGTTTTTTAACAAATTTATTTGAAGGTATAAATATTATGCGTATTTTCTACGATTCAAATTAAACTTGTGACATGAATACTTAAAATATTATTCTTTCTGGGATTGAGGGAATACACATCATAGGTACAACAAGTACAGGGGGCACTTAAATATGCTCAGCTTGTGAGGCGATGCCAGGGAACATGGTAGGCGGTTCCGTCTTTTCATCTAATGATGATGAATCAGGCCTACTCAACTCTGTCACAGCATAAATGTGAGATTGAGCCATGTTATCAATCAGAGAAATGCAGCATGCTTCATGTGTGAGCATCCGTGCCCACATGTCACTATGCTAGTGAACCAGAGGTAAATTCTCAGATAATAGTAAATACAGTGGCATGTCTTCAACTAGTAGGATGCCCCTGCGTTACTGCAGTGCAGTAGAAATATAAGGAGTTTATTTGAACTGGGCATCACCCAAATCTCATCTACCCGAACCTCCCACCTCTACTATACCTGAGGGTCATCCCCCTCCTAAAATTCTAGGAGTTTTCCTTCTTAAAATTACACATGTTTCGGAGGACCACATGTAATCCATGTGATATATGGTTTTGCTAGGTTTTTGCTCACAAACAGGTTTTTCTTAGAAACGGTTTAAATTTTTGCAAAAAAAGTTATTGAAATATATCCATGTGGGGTCTTGTTTTGAAGAGTTTATTGCGAGAAACACCATAGTGCAATTGGATTTTAATTACGATACTTTGTTTAAGTGCTAAAACTTTTTTCTTCAAAAAAAAAAATAGCTAGTGGGAGATAAATGAGGCTTAGTGGGTGTAACCGATTTGATAATGTTACATGACACCAGTTTTTAGATTGGACCAATCAGAGGCAAGAAAATTCCTTAGTGAGGGTTAAGATTATAGGAGTTATAGATACAAATCCATGCACTTCTATATGATACTATTACGAATTTGAACAAGTGAAATTTATACATATTATAGTCCGTACCTTGCTCTACTCTAAGTATATCTTGGTTGTGACTGTTGGGTGCTTCTTGTCAGATAACTCATGTAATTCATAGGCGAACTCCATATCCATAAATCGATGATTTTCCTTTGACCGAGCCATCAAGAAGGAAACGCTAACATTGTCTCCTTTGGTCACGCTCAGGGGTGGAGTCAGCAAGAATTCCTTGAAAAGGAAAAAGCAATCCTGATCAATTTTTCTACATCAGTTAACTGTTTTATGAGCAAGTACGCATTTCTTTTTTATTTATATTTTTTTGAGAATATGAGCAGTATGCATTACAATAACGGCAAAATCAACTAAAAGTGTAGTTTGTTCTGCAAAAGTTAATTAGCACCTCAAATACAAGCATTCATTTTTGGTGAAATGAACATGTTTTCTTTAAGTTCCTTTTTCTCTTCTTCTCTTCCTTTGCTTTTCGAAGATAAGGTTTGCATTCTACCTACATAAATTCAAAAGGGAAAAGAGAGAGCTCTTTTCCTTTTATTCACAAATTTTCTTTTTGTTCACAGTTAATATTTACAGGTTGAGGGAGAAGAATTGAAAAATTAGTAACCACATGTAGTATTGCCCAGGAAACCAATCTGCTGACCCCCAATGAGTTCCACCATGCTCATCTGGCGCTGTACTTAAATTCAATTTCCTCCACACCAGGTTTTGAGCACTACCCTAAAAACATTATAAACATAGCAGGCACAAGCTGTTGTCAAGCTTCGCCTCGTCGTGGATCCTCTCGATCCTGGCAAGAACAGAACTGATTTCATCTTGCTTTTTGAAGATGCGGAACTCGTCCTCAGAGGTTTTCGGCCCGTAGATGCGGATGCAGCTGCCGCCGCCGTTGGCCGGTGTTGCGGGTGTGTCATCGCCCAAGGCGAGGTGTTACCGGCAGCGTGCTTGTTACAGCAATGTCGTTTAGGTAGGGGACAAAAAACCAGCGGGAATGGCCAAACGGGGCTCTTGTTCGACACCTCATCAGTCAACCGCCATATACATGCAAGACACCCTGGCTCGGAGTCGTCTTGATCAGGAACTTGATCAATGTAGGAGGGCTCTCAAGCTTCTTTCTATCAGCACTTGCAGATTCCATTCAGGCTTCTGTCTATCAAGTATCAACACAACTCTATCCAGACTTGCAGATTATATAACCACATATAGTACAATAATAATCCAAGCTAACCTATTTTGTATGCCAAGACTGAATCTGGAGTTATCGCAACAGAGATAGCACTGCAATCGCACTTCACAAAGACAATAGCAACATCCCACAGCCCCATACAGCCTGCTATTGCTCAAATGCAAGGAACACAAGTAACACAGCACAGACAAAATTTAGGTGCGTATAAGTAAACTGAAAAGGATCTCACCACGTCACAACACTCACCACTTAGATTGGTGCCTAGGCACAGATGAACTGCATCATGCATCAGCCTTGGACAAACTGAATTGAATTAAATAAAATTCTGCACTGAATGATGCTACAAACTGTAATGTCGGTCAATATCTGCTACCACATTAAATGTTGTGAAGCAATTTGCTCCTCCTGTTACTTCAGCAATATAATAATAAGATATTACCAATACAACAGAATCTTTGGCACATCAACATGCCTCATGGTCTCAATGTACACATCATGGGTATAACAAGCACACAGGGGCCCTGAGGCACTTACATATGCTCAGCTTCTGAGCACAGGTTCAGTAACAGCGACCTGAGGGTACATGGTAGCTGGTTCTGTCTTTTCATCTAATGATGATGAATTGCCTACTCAACTCTGTCAAAGCATAAATGCAAAATGAACAAGGGTAAGATTGAGCCATGTTATCAATTAAAGCAATGCAGCATGCTTGATGTGTGAGCATCTGTGTCAGATGTAGCTATGCCGGTGAACCAGAGTACAGTCCCTACCTTGTTCTACTCTAAGTACATCTTGGTTGTCACTGCTGGGTGCTTCTTGCCAGATAACTCATGCAATTCATAGGTGAACTCCATATCCATAAGTCGATGATTTTCCTTTGAGCGAACCATCGAGAAGGAAACATTAACATTGTCTCCTTTAGTAACACTCAGAGGCGGAGTCAGCAAGAATACCTTGAAAAGGAAGAAAATTCTGATCAATTTTTCTAGACTAGTTAACTGCTTTATGAGCAGTAAGCATTTCGATAATGGCAAAATCAACTGAAAGAGTATCTTGTTTCACAAAAGTTAACACCACAAATAAAAGCATTCTTTTGTAGAGCAATTTTGGTGAAATCAACATTAAAAAAAGTTCCTTTTCTCTTCTTTTCTTCTTTTGCTTTTCCAAGAGAAGGTTTGCACTCTGCCTATATAAATTCAAAAGGGAAAAGAGATAGTTCTTTTCCTTCTATTCACAAATTTTCTTTTGTTAGCAGTCAATATTTACAGGTAGAGGCCTAGAGGGAGAAGAAAGGATTGAAAAATTAGTAACTACAGTCTATAACTGGAAGCAGAAACTAGGAATGACAAGAATGTAGTATAGCCCAGGAAACCAACCTGCTGACCCCAATGAGTTCCACCCTGCTCATCTGGCGCTGTAGTTAATTCAATTTCCTCCACACCAGGGTTTTGAGCACTACCCTAAGAATATTATAAACATAGCAAGCACTTTATTAAGTAAAGTCTAAAATGTAGTTCAGTCATAGCATTTAGTGGGTTGCAGTTAAGTCTGACATACTCGAAAATGAACATCAAACCATCCAGCCAGTGCTGATAATCTAGCATCCATTCTGATTGGCAATGTAATTTGTGCTCTGACTTCTCGGATCTCATCAACAGTGGCTGTCAAGCAATCAATTTCCTTGATAGTTGCAGGTTGACCGATAACTTGGTTTGGATGAAGATTGTTCCATATTGAAGACTGCAGCAGAATAAAAACATGTGTACATTTAAGAGTGTGGAAAAGGAACATGAAACACATAGGCTTAGTCATTCAAAACTCTTGCAAGCTGATTTCCCAGCAAGAATCTAATTATTCCCTTAAGAAAGTGCAGAACTAGCCACCGAAAATCTACCCAGACATTAGGATAACAATCTTGGGCATGCTTCAATCTGTAAGCTAAATTAATAGAGTTCAAATTTCAGTGGAGATAAATGTAGGCTGCATAACTTTGTAAGCAACAGTTCATCCAGAATATTGCTCCAGATTCAAAGGATCATTTTTCTCTAAATTAAGTACTGTAATTTCTTAGGAAAGTGCAACAAAGGACATTATTATACTTAAAAAGACATACATTACCATAATAACAAAATACAAGTCATTCATAAGCTAAAATAACCTGAATTTTACATTCCAAGACTACAGTCATGAAGTAGAAGATAAATAAGGATGGTATACCTTCAAATAGTATTTTTCATGTTCTGAACGATATGCCTTTGTCAAAGCATTCATATTGACCCCATAATAAGTTTGAGTGTCCTGAACAAACAGACTCCAGTCATCCATAGCAATATCAAAATCTTCCCTCTTTTTGTCACCCAAACCAGTTCTTATGGGTGCTAGCCACATCCTAGCATGGCTAGGATACCTGCAAATGAATGATCTTAGGCCAAGTAAATCTGTGTTCTGCTTGCGACAAAGAAAGTGCTTCTTATCTTAACAAAACTTGTGGGATAGACTTACATTACACCATCTGGCTTCAACCAGCGGTCACGCGCACAAATGACGGAATCAAACATGGACTCTCTCAAAAGAAAGTAGCCCATCCACTCCGAGATAATGACATCAACTGCCATCACAAACAACAGACAGAAACAGAGTAGTCAGTACTCTGCACATCATAGCTTCCATGTTCAGATTAAAAATTCCAACTTTCCTCTTGATATATGATATATAAAGTCCAATACACTCTGTCACTCACATGGTTGGGCTAGCATTCAAATTGCAACAGAAATTCATTCCTTCTACCATCCATTTAGTAATCACAGGACGAGCATCAAGAAATCAGCCTCACCTTTCTCTGGAAGCTCAACGTCTTCCACGGTGCCCTGTATCACCTCGACGATGTCCGCGACGCCGTTGGCGCGCGCAAGCTCGCGCGCGTGCTCCGCCATGTTAGTCGCCTCGACGGCGTACACCTTCCGGGCCCCGGCCTGCGCGCTCCAGATGGCAAGGATGCCGCTCCCGGTGCCCACGTCAAGGACCACCTGACAGATCCACCGAATCAGCCAAACCGGACCCCAAAATTGCTGGAGAGAATCGAAATTCTAAGGGGTTTCAGGGGGGTTCCCCACCTTGCCCTGGAAGTGGGGCGCGTTGCGGAAGACGGCGGAGTGGTAGGCGTCCATGCGGACGCGGTCGCAGAGCATCTCCTTCTGGTGGTAGAGGTAGGCGTAGGTGCAGAAGTAGTTGGCGAAGTCCACCTCCTTGTCCACCGGGCGCACCGCGGAGGAGCCTGAGGCGGCGGCGGCGGCGGCGCCGCTTCCGTTAGGGAGGGACGCCATTGGGTGGAGGCGAGAGCGAGAGGGGGATTGCGGAGGGGTTTTGGTGAGAAAAGTTGCTTTGTCCGCTAGGGTTTATGGAGTTGTGCATTTTAAAGGGTGGTTTCGATGAATGCCAGCCATTGGATCTTGTTTGAGTTTCGTGCTCCAGTTGATTGTTGCTAAATTTGGAAGCTGATGAGTAGCAGCCGACGGCAGGCCAGTTCCAAATTTACAGTCCACTACTTTTAAAGTTTTGGTCAACTGATGTGTTATTGTTCTGTTCACACGTCTAGAGTGACCCCAGTGGCCCAGTGTCAGGTAGCCATTAAATTTTCACTTTTTATAATAATCATAATCGCACGTTTGTCTTTATCAGTAGGGTTTATCGGCTATTTAAATAATATTTTTTTCAAACCAAACCAGCTAATTTATTCACTAGCTGAACACTTCGAATATGTCAAGCACTTGTCACGTCCTATTCTAGAAAAAGGAAAAAAGAAAGATGAAGGATTATCACCTTTACTTACTCTGTCTCAAAAAGTCGTTTTTACTTTAATCATTCATCTTATTAGAAAATTATACATATTATAAAATAAATCTCTATTGATAAACTAAGTTATAAAAAATAGACTATATTTATATAAAAAATTTAAATAAGAAAAAAGTCAAACATGATATCTTTGAAAATCTAAAATGACATTTTTTTTTTAGATGGAGTGAGTCGACTTATAAAGTGGCTTATAAATTGAAATAGCTAATTTTTTGTAAGAGAAAAACATGGTACAAGAAGTCAAAATACTATACACGTAACTCAAGCGAATATGGCCTAGATGACAAAGTTTAGAGTCCTTCCACCAAAAAAGAATGTTGGTTTGAATGCCTCTCGAATTTCTAATAAACATCTAGGATTCATGTTGTTGGTTAGGACTCCAAATATAACTTCAATTACTTATCTTTAATAGAAAATTAGTTGATGAGTATTTTTTTGAGTATTAACCTAATTTATCAAGTTTTTACACACACACACACACACACACACACACACACACACACACACATATATATATATATATATATATATATATATATATATATATATATATATAGTATTTGATTTATATAAGTGCAGCAATATATGTGGCCATCCATATAAGCAAGTTTTTTACTGTACATGTTTTCCCTAGACACCTAATTAATGCGATCAACAAAAATCGAAACCATGTGCTATCCTCTGATGGTATTTGAGTTAAGACACAAAACATCGGCATCACCATTTGTCCACTTTGTAGAGTAGTAATTTCACAAGTCCTGTCATTACTTGCAAACCTGCAATATGTTTTGTCAAAATATCGTTAGCGTTTAGCAACTTGCAAGTGCAGACTGGTCGCCAATAAATTGCTGTTTCGGAGCAGTTCAGAACATTACAAAAAATTCAGGGCTTTTTCCTAGACACTATGCTGAAATTTGCAAAAGTTTAGGAGTACCCCACAAGTGGGTCCCTCCACACCGGCGGTCTATAGGCCGAAAACACCCAAGTTGGCCGGAACCACCATCTCTACCGTCCGCTCGTGCCGCCGCTGCCTCCACCGGCCCGCCATGTGGAAGCGCGCCACCTCCCTCCTCCTCCGCCACCGCCGCTGCGCCCTCGGACCCCGCTCCCCGGCGGCCTCCGCTGCCGCCGCGTCTGGCCTCTCCCGCACGCAGGCGCCGGCGCCCCTCTTCTTCTCTACTCTCGGTAATGGCTCTTCATGTGTTCCTAATCACAAGTCACAAGCTTAGGCGGTAGCCCCGATTTGATGCGAAGGCTTTCGTTTCCTCTCAGACGCGGCGGGGGTGAGGACGAGGGTAGAGGACGTGATGCCGATCGCCACGGGGCTCGAGCGCGAGGAGATCGAGGCCGAGCTCCAGGTTCCCCCGCATGGCTGCTTTGCCGCCGCTTCATTTCTTCGTACGAGTTATTTGTGGGTAAAAAAATATTAAATTTTATTGGATTTGGTTCGCTTTTTTTCTGTTCAGGGGAAGAAGAGGTTTGACGTGGACGCGCCCGTCGGTCCCTTTGGCACCAAGGTGGGTGATTTGGGGTTGATGTCTTCTACATTTCATTTGGCACGTGAGCAATTGGGATTACTGAATTGATTGCTCAGGATGGGATTTTAACTCGTTAGAGTGTGCTGAATTGGCAATGTGTGGTCATCTGACTTGCACTTGTGGATGACATGTTTTATTTAGATTTATTGTTTGTCTGCGTGAAATGAATGCTGTTTGAACATAGACCATAGAATTTGAGAAGACACAGATTATATTTTCAGACGTTTGGATAAGACTATAAGAGCTGAAAAGTCAATGCAGTTGTAACAATTCAATTTTAAGGCTTGCATCGTATGGCTGAAGGTTATATATGATTCTTCAGTGTGTTCCATGTCCATGTGAGCCTTGTGGTTATGAAGAACTTCCATGTCTATGCGAGCCTTGCTGTTATGAAGAGCTCTAGTAGGCCACCCATGATGTTGCCCTGTTCGTTATAGTGGAATACACAATATATAAGTTGCTCTTGCTCCTTCAAGTAGAATTTGTCATTTCTTAGTTGGCTTTCTTCTGCATTCTCAGACTGTGGTTGGTGATCCTGATTTTGGGCAGTGTGCTGTGTAGCTGGTCTTTGTATGACTGAATCTTTGTGTTTTATTATTGTAGTGACTTTGTCCTTTGATCACATCAGTTAGGAATTCAGTGAGGTTTACAGCTGACCAACTGATATCAGGTTCCATTTAGCTTCGGCCTGTCAATGAATCACTTCATAGAGTGCTACACGAATCATGATTTTGCTTACATGTGTCTCTTGCATCATTATTCAGTTAAATTCACTTGATTCTTGTGTGGTTCATCTGTAGTAATATCTGTATATTTGTTCTGTCCATAGGAAGCTCCTGCTGTGATTCAGTCATACTACAACAAAAAAGGATTGTTGGCTGCCCTGGTGGTGAAGGAGGTACACTACTGCTCTGCTAAATATATCCCCTAGTTTTTTTTTCCCCAGAATTCACATCGTTTCCTGTATCTTATCAAGGAAAACATGTTCATTTTCGTAAAAAGCTATCTAACTTGTCCCCTTGACTTATACTGGACCTGTTAACCTATCCCAGAAGATGAGCATGATGTGGTGTGGTTTTGGTTGGAGAAAGGCAAGCCACATGAATGCCCCGTCTGTACTCAATATTTCACGGTATGCTGTTTACTCTCGACATAAGGTGCTTGTATTCCAAGAGCAATTTTTAGCATGAGGTGCTGTATCTGCTGTGATGAATGCTCTGTCAATTTCACTGAGGTAGAATCTTCATCTTATTTCCACAGCTTGATGTGATTGGGCAAGGAGGATCCCCAGATGGGCACGATGATGACGATGACCACCACCATCACCATTAGGGTTCTGCAGGGTATGGCAATAAAATGCGGTGTCCATACCATTTTTGTCACAGTTGTTGTGAAGCTGTGTAAAACTTCAGCCTCTTGGCCTTTGTAGTGTTCAGTAGACTGACCATGTCAACCTGTTCGCCAATTGCCACACAGCTAGGAAGCTGGAACAGCACGTGGTTTTTGTTACATGATCTTTTGAGAAACTTCGGTTATATAAATAATGGGATTCACTACACAACGGTGCATTTTTGCTATTCAACACACGTTATGTTGAAACAAAATAGATATATATATATATATATATATATATATATAT
The DNA here is from genome assembly GCA_015844335.1 of Chrysopogon serrulatus. Lineage (NCBI taxonomy): Eukaryota > Viridiplantae > Streptophyta > Magnoliopsida > Poales > Poaceae > Chrysopogon > Chrysopogon serrulatus. Next base: position 47,604 of record JADLZL010000954.1, read on the forward strand.
ATATATATATATATATATATATATATATATATATATATATATATATATATATATATATATATATATATATATAACACTATTACTCTGGATGATTCCCCCGTCGCCTTTACCAAATCTGCTGGTGGAAAAATTGTTGTCTGAACTGAATAATATTGCTGACATCTTGATCTATTGAAATTGCAGCTGCAGTGTATCAGATAAGCAGTGGTTCCAACGAAACAGTCAAGATAATATTTGTTCTCCTTTTTTTTAAGACCAATATTGTTTCTTACTGATCTATAGTTTCCTAATGTCAACGTGGCTGAATCAGTGATGTTGCTTAAATGTTGAACCATTATTATGGATGAAACATTCAACTTTGGATTTGGCCAAAATACAGACACCGACACCACACAAATCGCTTTACAATGATGTCACTCTTGCCGTTGAATCAGTGTGCTCTTTCCTCAACTTGACCATGGAAGTGATCAAGTGATGTTTCTTCTATGCAAAACGAAATTTAGGACTAATTCGCCATGACGTGGTACCATCTGCACTGACACAGTGACATTTAACCCAATTCTTCATCTGAACCGTTCTTCTACCTACCAGGCTTCCACGTTCCACTATCGTCCTTTGTCTGATCGAGTCAGTAGTTTGCAACTCCAAGACAAAGGCCACTGTTAAGAACCAAACCTCATGGATTGGTGGAGACATCACTGTCGTTAAATTCGTCAAAGCATTGCATGATCGTATCTTCTCTCTCATGTCTATATTTAGTTATTTACCAAGCATCACATCAAAGCTAGCCCGTCGTAACACGATGACGAAGTGAAAGAACGCAAGGTCAAGTCACAAGTGGCGCGACGCCGCCGGGCAGTGATGGCACTACCGTGATCCATGGAGGGCAAGAAGGCCAAGATCCTCGCCGGCGCGGCGGCCGTGTTGCTCCTGGCTCTCGAGCTCACCTTGTTCCTCTGCTTCCGCCTGTCGAGGCCGTTCTACCTCTCGACGGCGGTCATCCTGTCGGCCGTGCTGGCGGGCACGGTCACGGTGCTGCTGTGCCACGCGCTGAGCCCCCACGGACGAGCCGAGCGCATGGCGAGGCGCCCGGTGCTGGACGGCGGCGAGGGAGTTGTCGGCGGTGCGCGTGGAGTACAGCTACTTCCGCAAGGTCGCCGGGCTGCCGAGCAGGTTCTCGTTGGAGGCGCTGTCGGCGGCGACGGACGGCTTCCAGTACGTGGTCGGGCGGGGCTCGTCGGGGACGGTGTTCAAGGGCATCCTCGACGACGGCACGTCCGTGGCGGTGAAGCGGATCGACGGGTCGGCGCACGTGGACAAGGAGTTCCGGTCGGAGGTGTCGGCCATCGGCAGCGTGCAGCACGTGAGCCTGGTCCGCCTCCTCGGCTTCTGCCTCGTCCGCAACGGCGGCCCGCGCTTCCTCGTCTACGAGTACATGGAGAACGGGTCCCTGGACAGGTGGATCTTCCCGCAGCACGGCGGCGCCGCCGGCGCCGGAGGCGGGCGGTGCCTGACGTGGCTGCAGCGGTACCAGGTGGCCGTGGACGTGGCCAAGGCGCTGGCGTACCTGCACCACGACTGCCGCGCCAAGGTGGTCCACCTGGACGTGAAGCCGGAGAACATCCTCCTCGACGACCGCCTCCGCGGGATGCTCTCGGACTTCGGGCTGTCCACGCTGATGGGGAAGGAGCAGAGCCGGGTGGTGACCACGGTGCGCGGCACCACGGGGTACCTGGCGCCGGAGTGGCTCCTGGGCGCCGGCGTCACGGAGAAGTCCGACGTCTACAGCTACGGGATGGTGCTGATGGAGATGCTCGGCGGGCGGCGGAACCTGCAGGCCGAGCCCGGCCCCAGCGGGTCCCGCCACTGGTCCTACTTCCCGAAGCTGGTCGCCGACAGGGCGCGGGAGGGGCGCGTGACGGAGGTGCTCGACCGGCGGCTCGTCTCGTCCGCGGTGGACGAGGCGAGCGTCAGGCGGCTCGCGCACGTGGCGCTCTGGTGCGCGCAGGAGAAGCCTGGCGCGCGCCCCACCATGGCGCGCGTCGTGGAGATGCTCGAGGCGAGGGGCGCCGGCGCGAGCGTGGAGCTGCCGCCGCCGTCGGACATGGTCCTGGTGGACCTGCTCGCGCTCGACCCCGCGCAGGCGAACCGCGGCGGAGCCGGCCCGTTCGGGCTCCCCGCGCTGCCGCCGGGACCGGGCTCGGCAGGGACGGCCGCGTCGTCGGCGATGAGCATGGGCGATTCGTTCGCGCTCTCCTACCTGTCCGGCCGGTAGCGCACGTCGCCGCGCCGCGCCGCGCGCGGCAATTCCGTAGCAAACTAGCGATCGATCAGCCATTCATGACTCCACTCCACCAGGATGCTGCGGCTGGATCGGACTACCCAAGAGTGGAGTGGCAGTGGCTTCATGCCTTCAATATGAGTGGTTTCAGTCTGACAAACTGTACTACAGACAGTGCAATCATTGAAACGAAGGTACAGACTGCAGACCTCGGCAACCAAGGCCTTGTTTAGATGGGGAGAGGAGAGAGATTGAAAAGTCGCTGTAGACTTCGTTTTTATTTGGTAAATATTGTCCAATCGTGGCCCAACTAGGCTCAAAAGATTCGTCTCGTGATTTACAACCCAACTATGCAATTAGTTATTTTTTATTTATATTTAATGCTTTCTTTACATGCGGTGAAACAATTTGTGAGAGGAGAGAGATTGAAAAGTCCTATAAGCATTTCGTTTGTTTGTGGTAAATATTGTCCAATCGTGGCCGATTAAAGGCTCAAAAGATTCGATGCAAGTGATTTACAACCAAACTGTGTAATTAGTTATTTTTTTTTATTTATATTTAATGCTCTTTACATGCGGGTACAAATTGATGTGATGGAGAGAGAGTGTAAAACTTACAAATCCAATGTGCATCTAAACAAGGCGCAAGTTCAGTTGCACTCTGACTTTCACAGTGGCACTGAAGATTAGGATGCAGGCGTGGCAGAAATTCCAATTCCCCAGAATGGCTAGCTCTTCATTCCGATAGGCAGTTGGGCACCCCATGATTGAATCCATGATGCTCCAACAGTCCAGCTGCCAAGGAGTGTGTGTGTGTGCCTTGTGTTGGTTGGTTTGCTGGCTGATGACAGTGTCACTGAAACGAAGGCGCAGGTTTTGTTTTGAAGTTCAGTTGCATCGCTGCCTAGTACTAGTACAGTGGCACTGAAGATTGAGATGCAGCAGGTGTGGCAGAAACTGGAATGCCATTCAGTTGTTCTGCACATAATATGATTCTGTCTTTTTTATTCATTTTTTTAGTATGAAAATCCCTGATATGGCTGGGTTCTCCATTATATATTTCTTTTGTTTCAACGAACGCATTCTTTATTAGTTTCTTCGTATCCCTCCGTTTTAAATATAAGTCGTTTTATTTTTTTACATCAATTTTAATATATATTTAAATACTATAATGTATGTGCAGCAAAATTTATGTATAAATAACTTATAATTTAAAATGGAGGGAGTATAAAAAATAAATGCGAGTCGGAATTAATATGAAACTTTAGCATATTCTTGCTCAGAATGCCTGCCACGGTTCTGGACCTGCGATAATGTGGGCCCTGGGCATGTGGCCGGCGTGCTGCTCGCCGACGCCCCTTGGCATCCATGGCCTGCTAGACTCGCGCGAGTCACCATCTCGCG
>JADLZL010000955.1:0-65415 GCA_015844335.1 Chrysopogon serrulatus
TCTTCCACCACCCCTAGGTCCCCAAATATCCCAAGCGTGCGACTGGGCCGGCCGTCGCTGCCGCCCAACTTTGCCACCGGCGACGCCACCCCTAGGTCCCCAAGTACCCCAAGCGTGCGACTGGGCCGGCCGTCGCTGCCGCCCAACTTTGCCACCGGCGACGAGCACCACCAGGCGTGTCCTCCCCTTGTCTTCCCTTCCTGCTGTGCGAAGCCGTGCTCCAAAACCTTAACGTAATCCGTAAGTACGCCCTCTCTTTGGTCTTCCCTTCCTGCTTTGCGAAACCGTGCGCCCAAACCCTAAATACTATTCATATTGGGATCTGAATCTAATTACAAGTTTGGTATCATGCCTATTAACTTCGATTGCTTTGCAAAAATTATTAGCTGTACATTTGTACACACGTCCTTTACTGGGTCTGCCCCTGGATTGCAGGATTTAACTGTATCAGCTCAAGATCAATATTGTTTAGATGAGTAAGCTTGCAAACATGTTCTCGGTTCTGAGTCTGGATGCTGAAAATAATGAAGAAGACGACCGAGCAGAAGTACCACAGGCGTCTTCCACAGACGAAACTGCTGCAAGCATACCTGGTTGGTGCTCCTTTAGCCCTTTCGTCTTGAATGGAACTTGTGATAACATGATATTAAGTCTCCTTTCTTCGTTATCCATGGGGAACTGCATCTCTAGTTCATGTATTTCCCTGCAAGTTTAAGTGCTACACCCTATTTGGTGGTTTAGATGAGTCTACGAGGACAATAAGGGATTGTTTGGATGGGCAGGGCAAAACTTTTTCCCGGTCCCATCGAATCTTGTCACACATGCATGAAGTATTAAATGTAGTCTAAAGAATAACTAATTGCACAGATTGTGATAACTTTTTACGAGGCGAATCTTTTTAAGCCTAATTAGTCCATGATTTGACAATGTGATGCTACAGTAAACATTTGCTAATGACAGATTAATTATACTTCAAAAATTTGTCTCGTGGTTTCCTGACGAGTTCTTTAATTTGTTTTTTTATTAGTATTTGAAACCCCCTCCCGACATCCCTCTGACATTCCGATGTGACACAGGCAAAACTTTTTCCGCACCATCCAAATAGTACTGACCAGATGTTTTCCAGTGGCATGATGACTTTACTCTAATAATGTCTTGGTAATATTCAACATTTTGCCAAGGTTCTTGAGCCCTTCTTGTCTTTGCCCTGTTCTTTTTTATCCGAAACAGAAAGGACTAGCCACTAGCAGGTCTGTACTCAGACATTTAGTGGCCCAGTGCTAAAAAAAAAATTGGGCCCTGCATTTGTGGAATGCTGATACCAAATTTTTTGTGCTACCATTATTGGCAAACCTGTTTTTATTTAAGTTTTGAATTAGATTGTTGTGGTAACAGAGAAGCAATTAATATATTTTTGGTAGGGGAACCTCATTTTGTACGTTTGACTGCGCATATTATGTGTTATTGTTTATGACCACATGCTGACTGTAGTTGTTCCAAAGCTTCAATTTTTCTCAAAAGTCATTGTTTTGGTTGAAAATTTCACTCCCTTTCCAGATAAAAATGAGCATAATGACACAACTGTAGTGGACTATGAGGATGCAGCACTTGTATCATCATCTGGTGATTACAGGATGCCTTTGGTATGGATAGACTTGGAAATGACTGGTGAGTCTTTTCTAAACTTCTACATTCTTTAATCTGAAAATCATCAGAGAATTCAGTTTCAGTGGTGCATTGTCATTTGATGTTCAGTTTCATAATATAACTCTAAATTATATAATGAGTCATGTGCTGTTTGAATTTTGAAGACATCATTTATGTTCTGGAATAACTTTTTAACAGCTCATGCAGTGGTGGAGCATGACTGAATACTTGAGTTTTGGTTTTTGGGGGTGTCCTAATTGTTGTAGTAAATACTACAACATGTGTGTTCATGGAAATTAAGAGTGATTTAGAATAATTATTTTTCTAGTATCAATAAGGAGCATCGGTTGAGCTTATTAACTAATAGGCTAGGGGAGCTATGTCTATACGTAATTCATCGCAGTCGCAGGCTCTGCAGCATGGATACGGATACGTGTATCGGTATCGGACGGATACGGATACGCGGATACGTTATTTTTCTTAAAATTGCGATACGCGGATACGTTTTCGCTATTTTTAATATAAATAGATGAAAAAATAATGTATATTTAGATTTTTAAAATAGTATTAGCTTAGCAATTTTGTCAATACTTGTAATCCTTTATCTTTTGCTCATCTTTCCATATTTTAATTTTTCCATACTCTAATAGCCAAGCATATCCATTATATTTTAAAAATCCAAAAGTTGAACACATATATAATACTAAGAGTCTTTAGTTTGTTATGCCAACTTTAGAGAAATCAATTAAAGATGTGTGTTTGTGCTGCGACTACAAGGGTACAGTATAATCTAGATTTTCTTTTTATTTAGGATACTTCATGGATACGTATCGGTCGAAGTATCCAAAATTAATTTTTTATTTTTATTTAGGATACTTCGAGGATACGTATCCATCGTGTATCCGTCGAGTATCGGTATCGGATACGTATCCGATACGGGATACGGCACCCACTTGGAGTATCGGGTATTGTAGGTCGCAGGCAAGCAGGGGCTGGAGCCCCTTTCACCTCCAACTGGACTCTGCCCCTGAGCTCATGTATTGAATAGCATGGGTTTTTTCTAGATATTTTTTGAAGAATTTCCCCATTCATTTCAGAACATACAAATTGTGGTGTCGTTCATAGTTTCATATGATGTGCTTTTGTCTAGTGGATATGGCCTGACATAGTATTTTCTTTTCGGCCTGACATATTTCTATTGCACAACTGGATAAATTGCAGGCCATGAGGGATCCAATCTCACATTTCTTGAGAAAAAAATTTGTGTTGTTCTGACACAAGAAAATGTACTTCAAGTGCACGAAAAAAAATTGGAATATTCTATAATGACTTACTTTTGTGAATATGTTGATGCAGGAAAGAGGTGTTACAGCTTGAAAATAATTATTTTGTTATATTTCTCCAGATTGTTTTCTGGATAGAAAATCAACTAAAAATTAGTTGTTTTGCCATCTTTTGTATTCAGCCAGCCTTTAATGTTTAATGTAAGCATGCAGTTCCTTGACTTTGTAGGTTTGGATATTACAAAAGATCGGATTTTGGAGATTGCTTGCATCATAACGGATGGTAAACTTACAAAACAAATTGAGGTTGTTGAAACAAAGTACTTTTGTTGTTCTGTTCTATATAGCTTTTATACAATGTGATGATGTTGCTCAATCACTTCAACTTTTCCTATAAAACATCCAGATCACATTCTTTGGGTACTGAGATTTTTGTTTGACGATGAAATAGAAACATAATGACATCTCTGTGCCCCTAATTTTTTTTTCTCGAACAAATGTAGTTGAAGGTAGAAAAACCCAACACATCCTCTCTTCTAGAACCAAAGAACTTGCTTTGCTATAGGACTCTCAACCCTCTTCTACAGCGCTTCCCTCTCCGACGAAGAGGGGACTCCCAGCCAATATCAAGATTCGTTGAAACGTACCTTTATGCAAACCTCTGAGCGACCATTGCCCCTTGGATGGACTCGAACCGTTCATTCTCGTGCAGATACTCTATACTATGGATGCGTTTGGCTTTGACTCTTCAAAACCCTTTTCAATAAGCTCAGCCACTGATTTGGAATCGACTTAAAGAATGAAACACACCCCACACTCTGGTCACAAAGTTACAGACGCGCCACAGAAAGAACAGAAAGGACCAGAAGCTCTAAGCTCTGGTAGGCAGCGACATGAACATGAGTTCCTGGAGTTTGGAGGCCCTTGCCGAGCACCAATATCCTCCCTCTGTGCTAAACTATTAGCTCTGTTTGTTAAAAGTATGCTGTCTTGATGTGCATATAATGGGATATTTATTCAAAATTGAGGGAACAGTGATTTCAACTAGAAATGTGTTTATGGATTTGACCCCTGCTTGCACACCACATTATGGTATGGGTTTCGTTTTGGTTAGTTCCATCACCATTTTTGTGATTAATATGGCTAAACTGAAATGCCAGGTGCTGCTAACTAGATTATGTTTATTGATTGACACATTATCCAATTGTTAACTGTTGATGACCTATGTGGGCTATGATACTTCAAATGCTTTAATACAGAGTCCATGCCAATGCTCACTTAGTGATGATATCATTAAGCAAAGAAGGTGTTCATTATTTGTAGTTCGCTAGTCATGTCAATGCCTCATACATGTTGTCAGCACCATGTATAAATTGAATTATTTAATATGATTTCCTTCTATTTTGCAGGGTCCTGACTTGGTTATAAGCCAGAGCAAAGATTGTTTAGATAATATGGGTGAATGGTGCAAAACTCATCATGCAGCTAGTGGTACATACATACTACTCTTTTCTAAAAAATGGCATTTCCTATGTTATTCGTATGTCTGAACATAATTCGAGTGCCCTGATTTCTAATTTAGGTTTGACAGAAAGAGTACTGCAGAGTGAACTTTCTGAACATGATGCTGAGACAAAAGTATGTTTTTCTGCACACCCCCCCCCCCCCCCACACACACACACCCACACCCCACCCACCCCCCTGAAGGCCTCCACTGGAAATTTTGTTTGTAGACATAACTGAAGTTACAGCACTGATGTACCTTGCCACAGATATTCTTAAGAATGTCCACTAATTTTATAGGACTAATTTTCTTTTTTGCTGTCTCGAGTAACCCATCCACAATACTCTAGTAATCTAGTTTAATTTGCCACCTTTGTTTGAAACCTTTTCCATTTGAATATTCTGAAAGGTTTCAGACATGTCACACATTTTACAATGACTATGTTCAGTGGTTAACTCAATCCACAACCTTACTAAGCATCTTTTAACTGTTCACCTGAATCGCTATAGTTCTTGAATTTGGTTCTGTTACGTATAGTTTTCAAAACCTCGATTCAGTCATATGCCTTAGCAGCTTCACCATCAGGATAATGGGTTTGATTCTACAATTCTAGTCTGTTGAATCTATATTTCTATGATATTCATATTTAAGATTATGATAGCGATCTTATGAAGACCTCCCCTTCAATTTAGAATCATGATTTTGAGAACCTTAGTGTTGCGTGCCAATATCTTGCTTACTCAAACAGCTTTAGGTACTGATTAGGCACCACCCTCCTTGGTAGCACCTAAATATGTTTAGAGCTCTGAATCAGGAACTGGCCACATGGTGAGATATTTATGAGGAGTTGACCCTGAAATTTGCTAATAAAATATTTTCTTTTCAGTTTGAAGTGAAGAAAATTGATTGGAGGCTAATTGAATTTTGAAGAAACATTATAGTAATATATATGCACATAAAAGGACTAACTCAACATGATCAAATTGTATAGTGCACAAATTCCATCTAAAGTCTTTCTTTAAGCTTATTGCATTTTAGTGCAAAAAAAAATACATGAAACCTTTAATTATTCTTTTTTGTCTCCATTTATATGTAATTAGTTATATATATCACACTGAAGATAGTGGATCTCAACCTCTTGCTTGAATTGTCATAACTCATAACCAATGTATTCCTTTTGTTTTCCTAACCGAGAATCTTGTATCATTGACAGGTTTTAGACTTTGTTAGGAAGCACATAAATTCAGGCACTCCATTATTAGCTGGGAATTCTGTTTATGTGGATTTACTATTTCTGAAGGTTAGTATGAACAATCAGGTGATCTTCTTTTATTTCTACTCAGCACTTTTTTAAGTCTAGTGTACCTCCAAGAACTGTGGAAGTATTGCACTTGACTATCAAAACATCTGAATTCAGTTCCTCTTCTTTTAACACCAAGATGTTTTGCATGATGCTTTACTTTGGAAATTTTGCTGATATATGGAGGTGGTTTTTCTTTAACCACTAATCAACTTATGCTCATATTCACCCAACCAGACTATCCAGGGATGTAAAATGACCTGTGTTATAGAAGATGAGGTGGTTAAATGAGTGTCCAAGGATCTGCAAAAATGCTATTACTACCTTCGGTATAAAATGACCTGCACTTTCTGTTGGAATGTTGTTTGTAGGATTTGATAAAATTACGATATCACATTTTTTTTTAGAAAAAGCCATACATTTATATTTGGATTATCATTATTTTAAAAAGATATTGATAGTCAAGCCGCTAAGAATTTGGAAGCTTGATGAAAAAAGTGTCATGTAATCTACTTGTCATGACTGAAGAGGGTATGGATCACATTTGCATTATATTTCTCAATAAATAGGATGGGTGTTTCCAACTTCTGTGAAAGCATTTTCCATTTGAAATTTGAGAATTCAACCCATGGTGGCTGATATTTTTGTTTGCTGTTTCCTGCCAGAAGTACATGCCACAGCTTGCAGCCATGTTCTCTCATGTGATTGTCGGCGTGAGCAGTATAATGGCTTTATGCATTCGATGGTACCCCAAAGGTAAATTAAATCTGGTGGCCATGGATACAAGTACTTTCAGCTTCTGTTGTTAGTACTTGAAATGCCAAGCAGTGGCAACAGTTTATATTTTTTAGCATCATTGTCGTTTCATTTGTAGCTATTTTGGTTTAATACCAAATCAGAATCTGCAGCTTTGCTTCTAATGTGAGGTGGTGAGACTTATTTGTATCTTATTTGACTTATATGATGAGACTGAACTTGTTCGTTTGCTGTTTAACTCTTTACAGAAAGGAAACAAACTCCAAGAAAGAGAAAAACCCACAGGGCAATGGATGATATTAAAGAAAGCATCGCCGAACTGAAGTATTATAAGGACAACATTTTCAAACCATTGAAATCAAAGCGGTAGCTGCATTGTCAAATAGTTGAATAGACTAATAGCTAACCAGAATTGGAGAATGATTTTTTCAGGTCAAGGGCAAATGCCTTACTGGGCTATGTAAGGGGTTACGTTCTGTGCATCCATTAGTGTAATAGTGTTTGGGTTTATGGCACTATTACTTCGTGGTATTCTGAAGCCTTCCTGGATGCGTCAGTTGCTACATCATATACGTAGTATCGTACATACTGTCAGTTACTTGGGAGGGATTGAGAAACCATCCCACCCAAGTAATGAACTTGTTCAAATATTTTTCCGAGTTTGTTTTTGGCAATGTAACTCAATAACCAGAAATCTTTACTACTGAAATTATCAATAGTGGACAAATTTGATCATCTAGCTAGTTTCAAAGGTGGGTTTGCATTTTTTTTTTAAATAAAAGCTGGTCTATTTTTAAAAGGTTCTTAAATAATTCATTTAAAATCGAGAAAATATAAACGAGCACCAAAATATCTCAAAGTATAATGGGCTTATTTGTTTCCCCTTGGCAAATAGTAAATAGGCAAATAGACAAAAAAATTTCAATTTTTTTGGCAAATGGATCCAAATAGGGAGGGGCGGAGGGCAAATGTTTGTAAATGAAAAAAGGTTTTGCTCTTTTTATTTGTCTCCGAGGAGTGGCAAATGCACCTTGAGCAGGCATGGACGTGCACTGCCCCCCACTACCCACCCCCACTATCTCTCTCCTCTTTCGTGTTGTAGGTGCATGTCTTTATTAATTAGGGGCAAATTAGTTATTATAGGGATGAAGACAAATCTTTTGCCATGGGATCTAAATACCAAAGTGTGGCAAAAGTTTTACCTAAAAAAAGTTTGCTACTATTCTTTTACCCTTAACAAATGAAACAAACAAGCCTCGATTACTAGTGTACTCCCTCCATATTGAAAATAGAAGTCATTTAGGACAACGATACGGTCTCCAAAGTACGACTTTGACTTCATATTTTTATAAAAATACTCATTATAAAGTGATATATTTATACTTTTATAAAAGTATTTTTCAAGACAAATCTATTCATAGTTTTTATGTTTTCAAACTTAACAACTTAAAAGTTATTCATGATATATGTTCCCAATGTTTGGCTCAAACCTTGTCCAAAACGACTTCTATTTTCTAAACGGAGTGAGTATTGGTTAGTCCTCTATTTGGAGTTATTTGTTTTATTTTTCAAATTACTAGTGTTTTATAGCCACCTAGGCCTATCGAGAGAAATAACGTGCAACGCGACTCGTCTTGCTCGCGACTCGCCGTCGCTGCCATCACCAAGTGGCGGAGGGAAGGAGGGAAGGAGGGCGGCTGGCACCCCCAACCTTCCCATACCTCCCGGAGCATCTCCAAGAGTTTGCGAAAATTCACTTGACAAATCTTGTGATTTGGCAACTCTCGAAAAAATATATGGCAAGTGAAAAAGAGTCCCTCTCCAATAGTTTGACATAATTCACTTGCCAAAAACAAATCAAACTTACATCGAAACCCGAGACGAAACAAAATTATGTTTATATCCTTCCACCTCTTGAAAACTTACATCGTAGAAACCACGAAATGTAAAAAACAAAATTATTTTTACACCCTTCCACTTCTTCTAAAAAGCTCGATGGCAAAGTCGCGTCGTGCTGGAGGAAAGAATAGCAACTTGGGATAAATGAGGAGTTGATTTGAGTAGTTGTTGGAGAGGGTTTTTGTGATTTTGCCAAGAAAATAAGGATAGCAAGTTGAAATACCAAATTGTTGGAGATGTACACCTCCTAAATTACATGCTAAATTATCTAATTTACTAGTTAATGATACTATTTGTACTTTGATTTTTGCTCTTACTTCATACTAATCTCTAATAATGTTGTATATAAAAAATAGGTCTTCCAAATATTTTATTCATATATTATTATTATTATTATTAGTTGTTTGTCCCATAGCCCACACTCTAATTATCTAGTTAATTAAAAATCATTACTTTACTTGTTTAATCCTTCAAAATTGCTCTTCAATGGGATATATATTTTTTAGCATTAGTCATCCTATTATTTTCCTTATCTGTTAAGTTCCAATATCACTGTTATTCTGCCCGTGTACTCAACGTTTAAGCGCTACACAAAGGTACAATATGGTTCTGTTTACTAGACTATTTAAATGACCATTCTGTCTGTTTAAATGTCTATTTTGTCCGAGGCTAAATGACAGGTGTGATTAGATTGTTTGCCATTTAATGTTTGAGATCTAGTTCTAATTAATTTTCCTCATTTTGTTTAGTTTTTCTATTGTATTCTTTTGTACCATAACATGAATATTTATTTGGGTGTTAGAGCATCTCTAACAGTTTTCTATATTTTACTTGTCAAATCTTGTGTTTTACCGGCATTTCCACGGTTTTGCAAATGGGCTTTGCATTCTTGTTTTTGCAAAAAGTCTAAAAAAAACGTCTATTCAACGGTTTTGTAAATGGACTTTGCATTTTTGTTAACTTGGCAAAAAAACAGGGGAAGGACTTGTATATATGCACACCTCGTCCGCACTTGGCATACCGACGCTCGCGCTATTTCCCTCCCGCGCGTGTGGCTCCTACCTGCCGCCGCGTCCAGAATTTTCTTTTTTGCCAAGTGATAATGCAAAACCGTTGAAGATTGACTCTTTGGATCTTTGTCATATTCATTTAAGACTTAGCAAACTTCAAATTTTGCCAAACAAAATATGCAAAACTGTTGGAGATGCTCTAAAAAGATATACCAAATAAAAAAAGAGTTTATCTCTAATAGTTTGACATAATTCACTTACCAAATCTAACTTACATTAGAAACCCTGAGAGAGAAACAAAATTATATTTATCTTCTACCTCTTGAAAGCTTACATTAGAAACCCTGAGAGAGAAACAAAATTATGTTTATGCCCTTCCACCTCTTCTGATACGGACGGATGCGCGCACAGAGTAGAGCGTGCATATATGTGCGTGCGGAGGCTCTTTTTGCCAATCTAGGATAAATGGTAACCTGGAATTGGGAACTGTTGGAGAAGTTTTTTTCTGTTTTTTGCCAAAAAAATAAGAATATCAATCTAGGATGGGGAACTGTTGGAGTTGCTCTTATATATACTTTTGCCATGCATATATTTTGACACATATGACTGTGGTCCGTTTGCATGGCCCTTCCTATGTTTAAATCCTGGCTCCGCTCCTGACCGCTAGGCATCCTCCCTTCCCTTCGGCATATCGCTGGAGACCGAAGAGAGTGGGAATCCATCATGCCAAGGTTATTGGTATTGGAGATTTAACTTCTCTCCGACAACGGCAGTGGAGCAGGGTGGAATCAATTTTTCCAAGGCGGTTCTATTGAAGATGAGGGCAACAACAAGATTTCTATTTCCGGACAACAGCTTCAAGGTGGAGAAGGTGTCCCCAACTGTGGAATGATTTTCTCCATTCTCTTCTCTTTTTTGTTATGATGATTTGGCTATGATGAAGGACTTAGTAGAATAAGTTTCAGATCAGCTTTCCTTATTCTTTGAGATAAAAAGAAGAAGAAGAAAAATACTAAAATGAAGAAATTTCTCAACTCCGCCTATATGAATGTTGACCGTCATTCATCAGACATCTATTCTCAGGCCTTTTGCCGATTGTTTGCCAATACGGCCATTCATACCACAAAGCATTATATAGGTTTTAGTTTGAGATCTGGAGCTATTCATAGCGTGGATATTGTTTAGATTAAAAAAAATCAGTTTTTAGATATTTATGTAATTTAGAGTACTTGTAACATGTTGATATACCCATCTATTATCTATTGTCTAATATAATTCTTCTTTTGTCAGAAAAGATACTAGTGTTTTATTTGTTGAAGTCATATTTGTTATTTCATCTAACTCACTATTTTACACTATATTATACTTAGGGTATATTTGGTTGCTAGCTACCGTCTACCGCAACTAATCTTAGACAAATGTGGCAAGCTACAATAAGTGTGGCTAATAAATACTAAATCTTTTACTTGTGTGCTATTATAAAAGATGATCATTACCTACAGACCACTAAAAAGTTTAAGGACACTAAGCTGCCACTGCACGAAAAGTTTTTATCCTGCAAGCCATTCCATCCACTTTTACTTCTAATGGGTCAAATTGCTACATTAAAAGTTTAAAATAACTTCATGTCTGAACACTACGCAACAAAAAAGGAAAAAAATAAAAAAGAACCCACGGATAGAGGCTCCGGTGGCGCTAGCGATGGAGAGGCGCTAGCCACTAGCACGTGCGCCCACTCGATCGGCTGTCTGGTCCCATGGCCCTCGGTGGCGGTGGTCGTGCCTCCGATGCCGACATGGAGCGTCCCCAGCATGGTGACGCGCTGGGAGGTGTCACAGATGCCAGCGAGGTCGGAACGGCCACGCTTTCACCTGGAAGTCGCCGGCGCTAGTGCTGGTGCCTGGTGGAGTCGAGCAGTGCGCAGTGGCCACGAGCGCCTTGAACCGTTGCAGCACCGGCAGGAGCTCCCAGAGGCGCAGGGACGTGGAGCGCAGTAGCAGGCACGCGCGCACGGAGCCACGCCGCACAGCAGCACGTTGTCGAACACGAAGGCAGGCCGAGCTTCGATCTTGTCGTGCCCGAGCCACCGCGAATGGCACACGAGAGTTCGGACCCCGCTGCGACCGTGCTGTAGTGCACCCAAGCGGCTGCACCTGCTGCCGCGCGAGCCACGTGAGGAGCGAGGTCCGGGTGACGACATCCTGTGAGGTGACGCATTTCATCGAACATGGCCCGCGCGGCGGTGCCAGCATGAAGGAGTGAGTGGGCGAGCTCTGCCCCGACCGTGATCGGTTCGCAAGCGAGCTCTCTCCCTTGCAACTATTCGTCGAGCACTCGTCATCGATGCTGTCCCTAGCTCCTTCCCTCTCCAAGTGCAGACGCCCCTCCTCTCCTCTCCCTGTTACGCAGCAGGTGGCGGTGGGGCCGCGGTGGCTACGCTCGCTCGGTTGTGCGGATGTCCAGAGCACGCGATGGTGGAGTGCGCTTTCGGCGGCGGGGCGCACGGTCTGTGGTGGGGTGCAGCAGAGATGCCACCGCCGTGGCGGAGCTGGCAGGTCTGTAGCGAAGTCCTCACGGGTTCTGGCGGCATGGCTGTTGGAATCAAGGATCACAAATCACAACACTAGAATCAAATTGGCTAGCCTAAGAACACTGGAACGCGCAAGAACTCGGATGAACACCACGAAACCCACAGGGCGTCGGCTCCCCTTCTCACCTTAGATCAACACAAGTACATCTCAGTTTACAACCAACTGAAAGCGCTAACACACACTCTAAACATCAGGCCTTTTATACCAAGGCTTACAACACATGGTTACTTAAATGAAAATTACACACAGTGGGATACAAAGAGGGTAAAATGCAACTGCTGCAAACAGGGAGCGTCTGGGCGCGGTCACCATGTTCTCCACCAGCAACTGCTCGACGCCTGCATTCAAATTTGAATTCCCGCGGGTGCACTTGCTCTGCCAGCTCAGCATTCGCCTCCTCCACATCATTCTGCATCCTCCGCAGCAAGCTTACATCAACAATGGCCAGCGGGCATCGGCCGATCTCAAGGTCGCTTAGGCGGCACGGCGCACAGGGACAGGGCTGGGCAGCGACGAGCTACATGCGGGCAATGTCGGGCTCGGGTGACAGGTTAAGGAGGAAGAAGGTGTCCAAGTCACTTACAGCTAGGCCCTATCGGGCATAGAGACGGGAGATGATAGGCTTATATGGCAGAAGGGTATTTTGAACATAGTCACTGGTTAGATCCACATATCAGATCTATTAAATACTTAAAGCCTAACGAAGGTAGATGGAATGGTGTGGAGGACAAAAAAATTAGCGTAGTGGCATTTATGTGGGCTCAAACTTTTCAGTGGCATGTAGATGACGATCATCTTTTATAATAGCACACAAGTGAAAAGACTCCTAACAAATTAGTTGCCAAGTTTTGTCATGCCTAAAGGAATCTTGCCACACTTTTTTACTCTATGACATGTGGAGCCCAAAAGAATCATGCCTAAGCTTAGAGCGTCCATAGTGGAGGGGTCTAAACCACTTCTTTATAAAAAAAATGCGACAATAGACCTAGGTCCTCCACATTGTGTGAAGCCAATTCCATGGAGACACCGTTCTTTTGAATGGAACCGGCTCTAAGGAATAAAGAACTCCACTTGGCCTCTCACTCTTTTTCTCTCTCCTTTGAATAGAGCTCAGCCTGGTTCTACACATTGTGGTCAATTTTGATCTGGTAATAGCTGAAGTCACATCAACCTATAGCAGTGGGGTCGGTTCCATACATAGTTGAACTTGTAACACCCCGTCTCAGGGCTTAATAGGATTAATATGATACTTATACCAATAAGTTGCAACTTTTTTTTCAGAATCCCATCTCAAAAAACTCTAAAGTTAAACATGCTTGGCTTGGAGCAATGACTGGCTGACCGGAAAGTTCTTCCCGGATGCGCATGAGTGAGAAGAAAGTGCGCAGAAAAGACTGGTGTTGGTCCGTAAGGGCACTATTGGTCTTGTTAAAGCTATCAGATGTAAATGGGCCCGGCCTCGAGGAGGCGGGATGTTACAAATGGTATCAGAGCGGACTCTCGTGGTTTCACGCAGTGCGTGTGTGTCGCGATTCTTGTGACACATAGTGTGTATGACGGGTGTGGATCCATCATGGTCACACACCATGGCACATGCGCTGCCCGTCATGGTCACACACCATGGCACATGCGTTGCCACTGGACACACGGACGTGGCCAAGAGAAGAGGTTCCTGGCCTGGGGTTGATCGACGAGAACGTCGATCTCTTAAGGGGTGAGAAAGTAACACCCTAGCTTAGGACTTAATAAGATTAATATGATACTCATACCAATAAGTTGCAACTTCTTTTTTAAAGCTCATCTCAAAAAAACTCTAAAGTTAAGCGTGTTTGGCTTGGAGCAATGGGTGACTGACCGGAAAGTTCTTTCTGGGTGCACATGAGTGAGGACAAAGTGCGCAGAAAAGACTGATGTTAGTCTGTAAGGGCACTATTGGTCCTATTAAAGCTATCAGATATAAGCGGGCCCGGCCTCGATGAGGCGAGACATTACAGAACTTGCCTAAGGTGAAGCGTGGTAAGGTATGGCTAGCAACCAAACAACCCCTCACTCCTCAACCGCCACCCTCTAGGAAGCTGTTGTGGCTGTTGCGGGCACACGTGGCCAGGCCACTGTGGTGTGTGGGCCGTCCCAGGATGTTCGTCGGGCGCCTGCGGTTGCAGCTAGGCAGCTGGCCTGCTCACGTGTTGTTAGTCACCGTCAGCATGCCTTCTCCCCACCGGGCCACTGCTGTGCTGCCTCTCTACCATTGGCGAGCCCTCCCGCCTATCAGGATTGACCGGCGTGCAGCCACCGCGAGAGCCACCCGACACAGTCACCCAAGGCCTAGTTGAGCTGCCTGTCGATGTCCATGGGTGCTTAGGTGCGACCAGACCAGGGAAGACGAAGCCACTGCCGCCAACGATAAAGAAAAGAAAGGGAGAGGGGAAGAAGGGGCAGAGGCAAAAGGAACATTTTAGTATGCTTCTCTCTCCCTCGAAAGCTAGAAATAAATATTTTATTGGACAGCTCTCCTCAAAAGCTAGAAATAAATATTTTATTATAGGGAATGTCTATTAGCAAATTTGCTAAGAGCCAAAGTGTCCTTTTAGCAAATCATTCCATTTCTGGAGTCCGGCAGCAAACGGTCGCTTTCAATGTTTTGGAGCAAATTTTGCCTCTACAAAACTGTTGGAGAAGAGTTTTTCTATTTTACTAAAAAATAGAATAGAAACTATTTTACGAAACTCTTGTAGCTGCTGCTATAAGCAATTCAATCAGGCTTGCTAAATATCCATGCCATTCAGTGGCAAGTAGGAAATGGAATTTACTTCTAGAAAAAATCGGTATTATCTCCCAATGAGATTCCATACTATACATATTTCTTTTCTCTAAAGTCTGTATTATTTAAAGAAAACCCATTCCAATCAAATCGGTTTGTCCCAAATAAAAAAGCCGCAGATAAACACTCCAAGAAATAACAAAGCAAAGGAGGAAAATGGAATCTATACTTCCAGAAAAAACTCAAATTATCTACCGATGAGTTTCCATATTATAATATATAAAATAGAAACAACCTATTCAGCTAGACTTATAAGCCGACTTGCCAAAACAGCTAATTTCTTGTGAAACAAAAATGTCGTTGGAATGACTGATAAGACAAGGGGACAGAGCTAGTTTTTTTTTGTATGCATTGTTTAAAGAAACTCCGTCTCGAGATTTGTCGGTTCAACTTAATTCTTCAAATGTGTTCATAAAGATAAGGTGTGTGTCCGTGCATTCATAAGAGTGAGTGTGCGCTTGTGTATAACAAATGGCTCAATTGTGGTTTGCTCTATCTCTACTTGTTAGACAAGGCACCTAATTATAATTCTAGTATACTATGATCTCTACTTCACACACAAGGGGTAAGTTGCTACTTTATTTCTAGGTGAACAAGCTAAGGAACTAAGCTACTCTAGTTCTACCACTAGAACAAGTAAGAAATAAAATAATACAAGAGTGGTAGGGAGATTGTTACCAATGCCGAGTAAGAGATGAATATATAAATCACAACATGGATACCAAGATCATCATAGGAGACAATATGACACAATAATTTTTCTCCTAAGGTTCACGTGCTTGCTGGCACACTACTCAACTTTGCGTTGACCACCACTTGATGTTGCTCATGCTAATAGGCTTCTAATGCTTAATCCTTCCACAAATGCCGCAAGCAACTACACATAAGTGAGGTAACTCAATGACATAAGAAATTTACTAAAGCAACCTTATGGCTCTTCATAGAGGAAGATGCAATACCCCTCACAAATCAACCAGAGCTGGCCACGATTAATCCCCAACTCATGTCAAGCCTCCAAAGCAGCTCTAAGTCATCTAGGTGGTGACAACTACCAAGAGAAATAAGCAATCCCACTGCTCAATGATCTTCAGTGCCACTAGATGCTCAAACTCTAAGCAAATACACTAAGGATCACTCACAATCTCACTTTGGATGTACAATCAAGCAAGAGAAAAGTGATAGAAGTTTGATTTAGTTCATTAGAATGTATCACCAATCAAAATGACCAAGAGAGTGAGCTAGAGCTGGCCAAGCACCTTATATAAAGCCTCCAAACGAATTAGAACCGTTACACACAAAAGGGGCTCCTATGCACTGGCCGGACACGTGGATCGGAGCGATTGGACATGCCTGGTCGGTCTATAACGTCCATGTGTACTAACCGTTTGAATCCTTTCGTTCGTGCACAATGGTAAATAATGCTCATGTGAAGTTCAGCTCGCATCGGACGTGTCCACTCGTAGCATTGGACGCCTAACGCCCACACGTTCGGTCAATTCCAGAGAGGGTCCAAAGAGCGTTTTTGGTGACCAAATGTGTCCTATCAGGGGTGACCAGACATGCCTAACATCGGATTGATCTTTTCCTCTACCCATGAGCCTGCACAGAATGACCGGACTCCCACACCCCTAGGGACCGGAGCGTTCGGTTGTTCCTCACCATCAGAGTCCGATCGAGGCTAAAATAGCCCGAAGCCACGTCTATTGACCAGATGCGTCCGGTGTCTACTGGCACTATGTCTGGTCACCTCAAAGTGACCCTTTTGACTCCCATTCTCTTCACCCTTGCTTCGATCTTGACAACAAAGAGTCCTACCATAGTGCACATGTGTTAGCATTTTTTGAATTATTTTGCAAGGGTTAGAAGTTAACTCACTAGGTCCTAATGCATATGCATGGAATAAGAACACCTATTGGCACTTAGATAACCATTTTCGCATTAAGATTACCTCTCTTAATAGTATGGCTATCTATCCTAAACACACTCACACCCTCTATGGTGTCTTGAGTGTCAATGGCCCTATCAAATATACCTTTGCCTTAAGCCTATTTTTCTCTTTCTTCTATTCCAAATGTGGAGCACTTGATCACAATCTTTTGCAGCTCATCACCATCATCATGGTATTCTCCATGTCTCCATCACTTGGCTTGGACCATCCTATCTTATGCTACACACACTTGGCCACATATGATTAGTCTTAAAAGTTTCATCAATTATCAAAACCAAACAAGAGCTTTCAGTGGTAGGAAGCATGGGCTTCATCAACAACGCCTCCAAGGAGGTATGTAGCCCCTAAGGCGTCACCATCGTTGGACTAACCAAGAACCGTGTTGAGATTTCGCCTATAACTCCATGCATTCCCACTGTTACCTAAGACCAGCAAAAGGGTGTCAACTCTATTGCTAGAACCTGGCAGCATGTGCATCCAACATGGGCAACACTGGCAACAAGCAGAGGTAGAAATGACCACGGTTGCAGGCGCGCCACACGGAATCTACACCACCAGGCTAGGGTGAGTAGGAGCTGGGGGGCTAACTACAGCCGCCTATGGCGAGGGCCACAGATCCCCACCGTTAGCGCTAGCCAACTAGCTCCCATCGGGCACTAGCCCCATGGCTCGGCCCCTAGGCCACCGAATGCCATCCAGCCCTGCTAGGGTAACACGCTAGCAACGGCCCCCGCCCGACCGCCAATGAGGGGATGACCAACCACCGATAGGATGGGGCCGACTGTCACTGCCATGGGCAGCAGGTAGGCGGGCTAGGTGGCCATCACACAACACGCCCACGCCGGCCTTCGCCCACTTGCGCATGAGAGAGAAGAACATGCCATGTGAGGGACGAGCGGCCACACCCCAAATGCCGTCCGAAGCCGCAGATCAGGCGAGAGAAAGGATAGGACTGGCTCTGGGAGGCCCGAATTTGACTCACCGACCATCCAACTAGCCGAAGAAGCTTGGGAAAAGACATTTTGGAGTGGGTTGGGGAGGATGGGGTCCACAGCGTGGCCCTTTTTGGAGGCCAGTGTGGGCCGCCACCGCACACCAGAGGACGGCATTGCCCAAAGGAGGTGGGAGAGGGCTTGTCGGTGTTTCGTGAAAGCACCAACTAGTAAATTTATAGATGCGCGTTTATGCCCGGATGGTTCGCTAAGAGGATACGGAAAGTATACTGGTTCGGGCGTGAGGCCCTATGTCCAGTTCGAAGGGATCGTGTTACTTAGCGGCGGTTTGTAGTAGGGGTTACAACCGGTTCGAGAGAGGGAGAGGCTCCCAAGTCTCTGATTGAGCGAGGTGCCAATATCGTGGCGTGTGTGTGGTGTGTTTCGGTGGTTTTCGCTATTGAGTTCAACCTGTCTGGTGAATTGGCTCGCCCTCCCTTTTATAGATGAAGGGAGGGAACGACCTTACATGAAGGGAGTGCGGGTGTGCCGTGTAGGAAAAGAAAAAGGGACAATGGTGGAGTGGCTCGTCTGCCTTCCTGGGGTCGGGGCGTCCTTCTTTCTTGCGTCGTACGTGTTGGTCGCCGGTGAGGTCGCGTCGCCGGAGTGTTTGCCCATGCCTCAACAGTGGACGGAGAGGCTGAACAATTGATTAGAGTGTTTGGAGTATTATCCCAGAGTTAATGACGCTGTACGGTTCGAGGATGGATCGTGATGGACGGGCCGTCCGGACCGTCAACCGGGAGGGCGATTAGACGTCGAGCCATGCCCTGCCTCTGGCTAATAGTGCGGTTAAGGAGCCGAACCACACCCTGCTCTAGCCAACAGTGCCGCTGGCATCCGTTTCCATGCCCTGCACTACCGCACAGTGCGGTCAAGATGCTCCTCTCCCATGCCCTGCGCGGGGCGCAGACGGGGAGGGTACGGTTTGACTGGTCGCGCGGCAGTGAGGTCGTGGCCCAAGCGTGGAGCGCAAGCCTCGGGCGGCTTCTTCGTGAAGACGCCAAGGAGGGGTCGTGCGAGCTGCGGTCTCCCGGGCCACGACCCCGGGAGTCCTTTTCGCCACGGGGGTCGCACGAGCCGCGCTTCTCGGGGGTCGAGCCCCAAGACGGCTGTTGACACCTCTTAAGCCACCATGCAGTTACACGGGTTGTCATCCCCAAAGAAATGACATAAGAGGTGTGGTATTAAATCATGCAACTATCTTAAATATAAATGAGTATACGCAAGCGCACAAATAAAAATACCATTGTAGCATTTTATTGGGAGTGAACACAATTGTCGAATTTATTTAATCCCATGGGAAAGGTCGGCTAGAGAATATTGATGTGTATACATACTTAGATAGAATCCACATGACAAGGACATACTTATCTTTGGGGTAAGCCACATAGATATGTATATGATAAGTGTAGGGCAATGATAAATCACTCGAGAGATAGAAATAGAAACTCTCTAATGTAGCAAGGCAAAAAAGAAGATTAGTTAAGAGATTGAATTCCTATGTAGTATCGAGAATTACTAAGTCTTTGCATCTACTCTAGCATGTTACTTTCATCTATAGTATTGATGACTCTAAATTACTCACAAGGAACATTACTAGGGAGGTTTGTGAATAGAACACTCTCCTCCTTCGCAATAGCGTTCTGCTAATCTTATAGACGGGGGATGGAATACATAGGACTCAACAGGAATGTCACACCCGTGATCGACCACCGAACCCGGCCTACAAGGTGCATTCGTAGGTAGAGCATATCTAAGCACCATGCTTACATAATTACTACCACTTAACCCACTCGAGTAATGAGCTAAGCGCTTTTACGATCATATGAAATAATTCATCATCAATCAATACTATATCAAGCAAAACACTAGAATAAACTATGAGCTTAATAAACTGAAACATAATAATTAAGAACAAAGTCATAAATAAAGAGGGATACAAAGCTATACCAGCCTCCCGGATGACGACTCAGAATTCGAGCGTAGCTCAACTCTCTTGAAAACCTTGCTAGCTAATGCCTAACTAGAACCTGAAGTATTGGAGTTCTAATCTAATTCTCTGAGGATGGAACCCTTTGCTCTCTCTCAAGAGAGGAAATAATGAATTAGGGTTTCTGGGCTCTCCTC
Source organism: Chrysopogon serrulatus (assembly GCA_015844335.1). Taxonomy (NCBI): domain Eukaryota; kingdom Viridiplantae; phylum Streptophyta; class Magnoliopsida; order Poales; family Poaceae; genus Chrysopogon; species Chrysopogon serrulatus. The sequence goes on from JADLZL010000955.1 coordinate 19,882, forward strand.
CCAGGGGGGGTGCCTCTCCTTTTATAGCCCCGGGCGATGATCGTGAGCCATCGGATCAATCCGACATTGACGGGCGGCTGAGATTAATCTTCAAAGGCGGTGAAGCGATCCGGGCGAACCGGGCCCCGAGGGGAGCCTAGCCCAGACCGGCCGGTCTGGCCTGGTCTCCTCCGGGCCACCGGCTCGGCGTGGTGCCTTCTCGTTCCTACTAGATCCTTCCTGCATTGCCGTGGTGTCTCTTTTTCCGTTTCCTTGTTCCAATAAGCTCTAATATTGCGTCTTTTCCGGTTTATGCCTGCAGGAATAATGAAACACCAAAACTCGTGGAATTCGGTTAGTGTAAGCCCTATGTCTAGTTTGGTGTTCTCGATTGTCTTCTTTTCAAGGCTAGTTGGCGGTTAAATTTATGCAATAATGGCCATCAACAACGGCGTTGTGCATCCGCGGGCCTCCACCGCAGCTTCCTAATGGGCCGTCGGAGCGTCGGCCTATCTGGTCTGGCCTTCGTAGGCCGGTCGCGGGCCGTTAATGACTTGCCTGATCTTGTTTAGCTAGGGGCCCACAGGCCGGTAGTTTTGGCCCCCGACAGGGCTGCTGGAGCGACAAGGGACTGGCTGCCCCAAGTCGTCCGTTGGTGGTGCTCGGGAGGAGAGGGCGAGAGGTTCCTCACCACCATTGTTGGACTGTTGAGGGGTGAACTAAATAGACTGAAAATAATGAGGAAGATGATGAAACCCAAGCGTTTTATCTGAACATAGGACAACATTAAGTCACCCTGTACATGGCTTGGTTACAACCTGGCCTAACCTAGGAACCAATCCATGGCAAACCATATTCGAGGCCACGCACAGGTTGGCTTGGTTACGGTTTATACCGCAGAGCCCGTCTTCTTCCTCGGGCAATCGACAGAACAGCCGCGCGCTGGCGAGATGGTGGGCACCGTAGCATCACCACCACTCCACCGGGGGCACCGCATCACCACCTATGAGGAGCGCCTGATCCGGCTGCAGGTAGCTGCGCATATCCAGGAACCTCTTGGGGCGCGCTGCACTGACAACGGGATCAAGAACTTCTGGCTGCGAGTCCGCGAGATCTAGATCGGAGCGGAAACGATGCGTCGAATCGAGCGGAAACATTGCGTCGGATCCCCCATCGTAGCACAGCCCACGCCCTCCTCGTTGGGTTCGTCGTCGATGCGGAAACGGTGCATCGGATCGAGCGGCCGAGCAGAGACGGCCGGAATCGTTGTCGTTTCCTTGGTCTTCGATCCCCCAACAGCAGCACAGCCATGACATCTGCTCTGTTCGGCTGGTGGATTGCCGGCTGGAATCGGCTGGAAAGTCACTGTTTGCACAGTGAACTTGTGTCTTAGGTGGCAGCAGCACCAGCCGATTCCAGCGGCTTCCAGCCGGCGGAACACAGCCATCATCGCTGGGGGAACATATGTTGCGTGGTGCCAGGAACAAAGGCAATGGTGATGCCGTGCTCGGGATCAGGCTTGACTAGAGGAGGCGTCCATGGCCACCGTACTACTGCTTCTGCTTCCCAACCCGTGGAAATCATGAAACCCGCCGGTTTCAAACCGTCAAACAGCATCTTCTACAGATTGGGCTGGATTTTGCCCACAAACTGGTTAAACCGGACCATGTACAGGCTGCATTAAAAGTATTCTGACTTCTTCGTGAAACATATGATAGAACCTAATAAAAGAATTACTATATACTTTCTTCATTCCAAATTATAAAACTTTTGACTTTATTTACCCCAAATTGAACCATTTGTCTTATTTAAACAAATTTATGTAAATATAGTCAAATTTAAGTTATTTTTAAAGAAATTTTATTGATAAAGCAAACCACAACAAAAGAAACAGTATTTTACAATTTTTATGAATAAGAGAGTGGTCAAACTTGATGTAAAAAAGGTCAAACATCTTGCAAATTGGGATGAAGGAAGCACTACACAAAAAAAGGTTTTGGCTTAAAAAGAAAGGCAACTGGAACAACTTAGGGCCTGTTTGTTTCACTAGAATTAAAGTTTAGTGACTAAAGTTTAGTGCTTTTTAGTCTCTAAACTTTCAAACACCCCTTACTTTTGGAGGTGCTAAACTTTAGTAGCTTTAGTCAGCAAGGAGGAGCTAAAAGGGACTAAAAGGCTAAGTTGTGAGAGCACATACATCTTTTTAATGCGCTTTTAGTCCCTTTTAGTCTCTAGAACCAAACACACTAGAACTAAACTTTAGGGACTAAACTTTAGTGACTAAAGGAAACAGACAGGGCCTTAGTCATTGTCCGTCGAACAAATAAAGAGCACAAACATTATTCCACCAGTCCTACTCATTGTTGTGTCACCCTGTCGACTGAAGGAGGAAGAAAACAATTACACTACACCCCTGAGAAGGCAAGACTACTCCCTGCTGTCTAACAACAAAAGGATCAAAGCCCCAGCCCTGGATACACGACACATACAAGGTAGATGCAAGTTGCCTAGACGTTGTTACTGCATACACTGCGATCCTACCAGCGTCCAAATTACACAAGCAGTAGCAGGTCGGTGTGAAGACTGGATTGAGAATCTAGCATCTGTTGAGCTTAGAACCCAAGATACTCAGTAAATGCCAGGAATGACTCTGTATGGTACTTTGTTGCAGTACATCTTCCAGTACTTCCCATATCTGCATTTACATAAATCAGATTATGCATTAGGGACATGGGAGTGCCGAGTGTTGTAGCTAAGTACCTCCAATCAAAAATAAAATAAATTGTTGATTTTTTTTATGGTCATTGAGTCCAACATTGATCTCTATTTCCTATTATAATGTAGTTGTAGCACTGTATCTAATAATTATATGAAAGCATTTTTCAAGACAAACATGGAAATATGATGTGTGTTTCCACATATATAACCTATTGGCAGTTGGAAGTTCCAAAAGTTTGCCTGGATATTGGTCAAAGTGTCTAGTACATATGACGAGAGGTGGTACCATAAGAATTATCTCCTTTTTTGATAGAGAATGTACAAAGATACTTAAAAAATGAGCGTTTGGCAGTTTTAACAGCTGGATCGTCTGCTAATGCTAACTACAAAGAGTAAATATTCAACTGATTCATTTACTAGTTGTAATACTTACTTTGATGAGCACCGGTCATCATCCCTTTTTGCTCGGTCAAACAATAATATAGTCAGAAAGATCACATAGAAGTATGGTAGGAACTGCAAATACAGAAGGACAACGTTAAGACAATCAATCCTCACGAAACTTGCCATGTATCACAATCAGATATGGACAAGCTTACGTGATTGAAAAGAGCTGGAACAGTCCAGAAAAACGCAGATAGAATCTCTGGGACATAGTGGAAGTGACGTGATAAGCCCCACCTGTTAAAACAGAAAATGTTCATGTGAACAGCTCATAACTTTTCTTAAGATAAAACGTAGTTGCACAGTTTTCTATGAACCATATAACGAATTTCTAACTCACCATCCAGAAGTCAAGAGAAGACTGGTTTTAGTTTCTCCCTTTGTAGTCTGATAAGAGGCAACAATCTGAAATTTTTCATCAGAACGGTCCAGATGTGAGAATACAGCCAGTTAATTTGGAATCGATTGTATCTTAAATGTTCCAACCTTAGATGGAGCCTTGCCCCAGACTGAGCATTTCCCATTCGTCCGTCGAAATTCTTGGCGCTGACGGTCACAATCATAGTTTATGTATATGCACAACATTCCAGCTAGCAGAATTGATAGTGCTAACTGCAGAAGGATTTGCAGAGAACAAATTTTAATCCATTGGGACAAGCTAGTAAATACGAAGTGGACAGAAAGCAAACAGCAAATCAAGGTACTACAGTATACAGACAAAAGTAAAGCATTTGGAAAGAACCTGGGGACCCAAATTCACAGGGTGGTTTACAAGGTACATTCCAGGCGAAGTATATATGGATGGAACCCATACCAAGCATCCCCAGCAGATATAGAAACCAGCTGGTGAAAGATCATGTCAGACAAATAATGGTAATAGAACATATAGATATAAAATATGGAGGAAAATAAAGAGCACTTTGTAAATCAAAAGCTACGTATTAATAAAAACCTACGACGATATCATCATCAAGCTATTTATGAGGGTTTCTTATGACCTACTGTACCTGTCTTTTCCTAGAACAGTTATGCTATAGAGAAAAGAAATATTTTCATCATAGTAGAGACTTTGTCATTGAGTTTAGTTCACATTCCATCGAAATAAGATTCAGGCCCCATAGGCTATTTAAATGCGACAAGGCAAGCTGGGTATGCCTTATCGCTTGCCTACGTGACAAGGCTAACTAGACCCTAGTGTTTCGTAAATGGCAAACAATTTGTCATCTACGGTTTAATCATTATTCAGGCTAAATGGCCAATTAAAGGGGTAAAACAGCCATTTTAATGGGATAGACAGCCAATTAAACAGAAATGGGATACCATTGTAGTGTTCAAAGAGACTAAACAACCATTTAGGGGAACAGTGCTAGACCCCCAAGGCAAGTTGGGTCAGCCCGGACGCCTAGGCAACACCATTGACATAGACCTACAGGAGTATCTAAACTCCTTTCATCACTGTTTTTTTTTTTCAATTCATTCTGAACCATTAAATATTTACAATATGAAGGGGATCAAAATCTTTCTCTGGTAAGGTCAGTTTTGCATCTGCAACCCCTGGTAATGGTAGTAGCTCATAAATATTCTGTGCAGTGCTCACTCGTTCAATGAAGGTGAACTGGTAATAAAAATTCTGATAAAAATATGCTCTATTTTATGTGTTATGCAAAGCTTCTGTGTTTTATCACACAGGAACAGAGCCTAGTTCAGTTGGATGTGTGTGTGGATGTACACCAGTAAAACCAATGTTAAAATTCTTGTTGAGGCAATTTCAGATGCCTATTTCTCTTAACAAAAAAGCTGCATACTTAGGTTGTTTTTTTAGTTAGTTTTGATGATCCTTTTTCTATGTCCTAGAGACCTAGAGTATACTAAATTGTTGCTTCAATGCAAATGGAGATAGAAGAGCAATATTATCTTGCCGTTTTGTGACAACAGTGGAGTAATTATATCATGTGAGCACTCCCGCACATGAAGATAGCACTTTTCAAATGAAATAATTATTTCACTTGATTTTTTTTTAAAAAAACTTATCAAAGTGAAACAAATTGAACATTACATAAAAAGCATAGCTAGTGGAGAAAATAATCATCTGAATTCCATGCCCTTCAGCAAGAAAATTATTTCACTTAAACCTGTAATAGAGCTGTGTACCTCTATCGTGAGCAATGTCCATAGTACACCAATATCCAGATTCCCACCAAAAGAACTTAGTGATATAGATCAACATAAGTGCAGTATTCACAAGCATAGAATCAGCAACTCTGCCATTCATTTCATACTGCAAATAAGTGTCCAAGGAATCAACTGTAAGTCCAAGGGATAACTGCCTCATATGATAGATTTTCCATCTTTAAATTGGGATGATAATACAACATCACATCAATGAGTAACAATACCAAAAATTGTGAAACTAACAAAAGAGAAGATATTATAATATTCTGACCTGCTTTATGCAGTAGGTTACAGCAAGAACAGCCCAGGACATCATACCAAAGCGACAGTTTGTGAAGACTTTGATATCAAAGTACTTGCCAATCCGAGGGTACAGCTCCATGCCCTGGAAAATAATGTTATAAGAATGGACCAACAAAGAAGCATGTACTTTGTTATCAATGTATACAGTGTATATTAACAATGCTTACCCAGTAGAAGTCAATTATCACATTCCCTGAGGATCCAGAATCAGATGAAGATGGAGCTACATGACCCTAGAAAGGAAAAGAAAATGTTAATGAGATGAAACATAGTAGATAATGATACAAGGAAGCAAAGCTGTTTTTTTAGCATAGCTCACCTTTATGTAGAGAAAAATACAGAACACAAAGCTTCCAAAAAAACAAGAGCAGAGTATATCTCCCCAAGTGATCATACACGATTGCAGGGTTAAATATACCAAACCTGACACAGAACTTTCCTTGTGTTAGAGGGTTTACTTGTGAGCAAATGAAAAATCGGCAGACAAAATTTAAGAGGGTCAACACCCCAATTTGGAAAGGAAATTGGAGGGATAAGGCAAACTCGATTAGTTCCAATGCTTATAATAACAAAAAGATACATAGAAATGCAAGAGAACTGAGAATATCAAAAGATAGAAAAACTACAAGCACACATACAAGGATTATCACTTTGATGACCACAAGATCAAAGGTTCCGAAACTTATTTTGCTCTATTTACGAGATGGATGAATAGCCAATATGTGTGATGGACTGCTGATAGCAGGTAAATCATAGAATGCCAGCACTTATTCATTTCATGCATGCCCTTCAACATCTCTTGAAAGGGAAGAAATGGAACCAAGTTAAAATTACACAAACAGCAGGTTGACCAAAGAAAAAGGATAGCCTTACCACCACAAACCGAGATAAGTTATCAAGGTCACTGCATATGCTTGTAAGCCATTTGCCTGACAACAAAGAAGAGGGCAATATTTAAACAAAATGTAGGCTGTAAGGTATAATAAGGTAGTAGTACTAAACACTTGCCCTAGTTTGAACAGCAAAACCAACGAAACACACAATAGCATTGAGCATAACAATAACTAGCAGTAACAGTTAAACATGCTAGTGCACTGGCAGAGCAGGTAATCAGACAATAGTTGCCTAATGTTTTGTATTTAGCAGTAGTAATTAAGATAGCAAAGCACGAATATAAGGTACAACAGACATGAATTGGACAATATTAAACAGTACGATTTCAGAGAAGGGACGAAGTTCACAACAAGTTGTACACCAGGAGTGACAACTCGGACCTTGTAGACCGGCACGTTCCCGGTAGGCGAGATGGGCCCCTCGAAGCGCTTCCCAGGGAGCAGCAGCTGCAGGACGGCCTCGAAGAGTCCGAAGCCGAAGATGATCTTCCATGCGATGAGGGTGGGCATGGGCCAGATAGCCTTGAGCCCCTCGAGCACGCCGTGCTCCCCTGAGGTGCTCGTAAGTCCGCACCACCGATCCGTCCGCGTGCACCATCGTGTACCACCTGCGCGGCGCCGAGAAAATCAACACTAATACGCAGCCGAAATCGTCCTCCCTCCAGATAAATTGTTAGGGAGAGACGATAGAGACGGAATCGCGGTCGATCCGAGCGGCGGGTGGGGAACGCACCCGGGTGCGATTGGAAGCGGCAGAGAGGAGGAAGAGAAGGGAGGCGCACTCACAGGAGGATGACGAAGGGCGGACAGAGGGAGAGGAGCGCGAGCATGGAGGTGTAGGTGACCAGCGCCGAGTGCACTGTGGCCGGCGGCGTAGGCGCGGGGCCGCCGCGGTCGACTTGGCGCCGGCGGAGGAAGGCTTGGGCTTGGCCATGGCCTCCTCGCGATCTCGCTGAGGCTGCGGTGTGTGAGATGGAAGGAAGGGCGGCGACTTGATTGGGAAAAGATCTTTGAAGGGGAGTGGCGGGGTGGGTGTGCTACTGTGCTCCGATCCCGATTCCGATCTGAGGCGGCATGCCGCTCACGTGCGCCAGCGCGGAACGGTTCGTGCCGGGGCTGCGCCACGCGAGAGCGTGTCGTGACTTGTGTTAAGCGTTGGGCCGTTGGCAGGTGTGGAGAGAACAATGCGACGCTGCACGTGGCACGTGGCCTACTAACTCACAAGAGTACAAATAAGGGCACATCATCAAGAGTTTCTAAACCCCACTCCTGATTTTGATTATTGAAATACTCAATCTTTGGTTATTTTTGCAATATTAAAAAAATTTCAATACCTTCTTCCTGCCTTAACTCCTAATCTTTTTACACTTAGAAAAATCGATTGACAAAAAAATATATGAGCATGAGGGGGAGGAATGTGAGAAAAAAATAAAAAAGTAAGATAAGGTTTTTAATACAAATATACAAAAGAGAAGCCGTTAGAGGGATTTGGAAATATCTAGAATTTTTGATGTAAAATTATCTTTTACTCCCTACGTTTCCTAAATAAGTGTAATTTCGTTTCCGAGAAACAACCGCCAAAGAATTTTAATAAATATAAATATCATAATTAGTATCATCGGAAAGATCTTTTAGATCTAGTTTTTTAACAAAATTATTTAGAAATATAAATATTGCACGGATTTTCTATAAATCAAGTCAAACTTATGGCACGCATCCTACGGCGATATTTATTTAGGGACGAGAGGAGGAAGTACATTATAGGAGTGATATTTTAGCAACTGTTAGAGAAACTCAATAAATGTACTCCCAACTTTTTTAGCCACTTCAAAAATTTATTATTTTTTCAAATAAAACTTATTGGTTTACCAATTGATTTTTTTGAACTATTGAAGGTGCTCTAATAGAGATTAGACTGTGCAAGTTTTCATTTTTTTTATTGTCGTTCTCGCTTCCTAAGAATAACTTTGACTAAATATATAAGAAAGTATAAATATTTAGGGTATATAATTAATATCATTAGATAGATAGTTGAATCTATTTTTAATAAATTTATTTAGAGATACAAAAACTGATAATATTTTTTTATAAATCTGGTTGTTGACGCAAAAAAGGTGTCGAGAGGGACCTTTCCTGCGTCAATGGGTGCACACTAGCGAGGCTCTCGGAGAGCGTATGGGACTGGAGTCCTTGATCTCCGAAGTCGGGACGAGGCAAGTCAAGTTTGGTGACTTCGATGCAGGGGCGTGCTAGTCAATTTAAACCGCAATTGACAAGAACCAACAAACATTAAATTTAAAACCCGTCGGTTTTGTTACCGCAGTTCTAAGATATATGGTCCTTGATGACCGATGAATCAAAGGAAATTGACTAGAAAGTCAACCCCTATCATTGCAAAGCCTAGCTGTTTTTAAGGAAAACACACGTGCATGCATCATTGTTAAAAAAATAACTAGATCGGCTATTTAAACGATACAGGGTCCAAGTAATGGGGCCGATCATACGTACAAGTCTAGTTCGATCACCAAATAGACAATAGTTTACCAAGACTGGTCTACCGGTGGGCGGTCTTGATAAACTACTTTCATAAGACTCGCTAAACTTACATCCACTGGTCTATCGACCGGGCTTCAGCGAGATCTAGCAAATAACACTAGTTTACCCCGACTCCCAAACAGATCTACACATTAGAGCTACTCGTGAAAGCATAACTGGATCGACTGTTTAGCCGATACAGAGTCCATGAGGCAGGAACGGACTACTTATCTTAACCGCAACTACCCTTCAGGCTAAAATAGAGCCGGGTCTCTAGGGCGGTGGCTCGAATCAAACTCAAGTATAACTACAAGCTCATCTAAATTACAACGAAGTCGGGTCTAATCCAAGCTCCGAAATAATCTAGATCTACTCTTGTTAAGCAAGCATCTTCAAATACAAGTAGCCCCTTAAGCCGACGATAGAATCGGGTCTAGCCGGCGGCTCCAAAGCTGGCCCTTGGGTCCACTCGCATCTAGATAAGCCTTGAACCCACAACATATGACAACCAAGATCAACAGATTAATCGATACAAACCTGATCAACTATTCCGGTAAGAATAAGCGTGAGCGTGAGCATAAATATACACCCGAACAAGGGATCTTTGATAGAGTTTAAGTGCAAGCTAATCTATCAATCTTGATTGGGCAATGATATAGTTCTTGAGAAAGTAAATCGAATTTAAAAACAAAAATATTGGTAACTTAATGAATCTACTAGATCGCCAATCTAATAGAGCCGATAACTAGTTTATACCTAATTTGCAAGTGGGGGTCGTTAGATGCAGCCATACAAATAAGATATAAACCGATAACTAGCTCGGATCAAGTTTATACGAGGTCAAACGATACTGACCAGTATAAATGAGACATAAACCGTGGCAATACTTACAAGCAAACCGAAGGTCGAACTCAACTGATGCAGCTCGATTCATCGAAGGTCTCGCCGAGATCTACTCCACTCCTATTCCTAAGGGGTGGCCGGAGGCTGAAGTTGTGTTGTATTGATTGATTGGATGCTTTACAATGGTCAGGTCTTTGATATATATAGCCCTAAGCTTTAACACGAGTCCTAAAAGAATACGAATACAAGAATAAAGGTAACTTAGACTCCAATCCTTCCCTTTCTCGATAGAGTCCGACATGTTTGCTTTGTTCTTTTGTTGATCGGCCTTGGACACGTCTCATGCCTTGTTGACGACATTTCTTCATTATCCGATCCATCTGGGCTCCTTCGTTGCGCTCTAACAGTGTGGTCCACGGCTTATCAAAATATGGTGTCAACACATGCCCCCAATTTTGGGATAAAGTTGATTTTATTTGAAAATTAGCGCTATTGCTTCCTCGGGTCCTTTTAGCTGATAGGAATATATTTACCAATCCGCCATCCTCTCTGTTCTTCTCTGCCCTTTCTTCCCTAAGTCTTCTCCTCAAAGCCGCCAGCACCGACATTCAAACCCTAGGTGAAATTTGACATTTTCCCCGGGTGGTCCATCTTGGCGTGAGTTACATCAACCTTGTCATCAGGATGGCGTCGATTAGCAACATTCCTGAGGTAAACTTCATTCCCCACCCTCTACCAATCTGTTGTCTGCTGTTAACATCCTGATTTCTTCTTCTTGCTTCTAGAATTCCAAGAATCAGATCTTGATTCCCCTTGAGGATGCTCCGCACAAAGTTTTCTTGGTCCTATGGGCGATCCGGACCCTAGTAGAGTTATTGTGGCTGAAACCAACAGGGTCCCTTTCAAGCAATCCACCATGAACCCAAGTCATTGGGATAAATACTCTATGAGGAACAGGCCGTCGATTATTCCGGGTTAGAGGGATTGGTTGGTCAAAGTAGCATCCAAGAAAAGATCAACCTGGGTTATCCACAATTTGGATCAGTGCATCTCCCTCTCCCTTTCTGATCTCAAGAAAAATGACCCCTGCTCAAAGACGCTTGTTATTTCTAGTCCAATACTTATAATGCATTCCTCTTTAGACAAGGCCCAATGTCTCCGATCCTAGCTGATATTCACATGCTGACTGGCCTTAATATAACTGGTCGGGCCAATCCTTATGCTCTGTTGGTGAAGCCTTCTAAAAAGCTTGAAAGCGTGAGAATTGGAGGCTGGACCCAATATATTGCCACCTTCAAGACTGACAAGAACAGTGTGACTGATAGGGAACATACTGCATTCTTGAATATGTGGCTTGATAGATATCTCTTCTGTGGGCAAGCTTGTTCTCCAACTTCCAACTGCCAAGCATTGGTAGAGAAAATAATAGATAACTCTGAGATTCCTCTTGGTAAACTCTTGCTTGGAGCCCTGTATAGTTTGCTGAACAAGGTGTCCCAATGTTTGATGAAGAACGAAACAGTGCCAGCAATTTCTGGTCCCTAGTGGCTGTTGCAGCTCTGGCTCAATCTTCATCTTCATAAGCTGGTGACGCCAGATTTGACATCCCTGTCATTCCCTTTTTTAGATCATTCAGAGGACCAAGAGAAACAATCACCTAACAAAGGGCTTCGTCGATACATGTCTTTTGGTGAGGCAGCATCAGCGGTCTCCATTCCTGGATCAGTTGCTTATTTTTTCAGACTTTTTAACAGAGGTTTTCCAGAAGGTATCCTGAACTGGTTTGTGTACCTAGACTTGGCCAAGTTTGAGCTTCCATCATCCTTCAGATTTTAGGTTGAGTATTCTAATGAAATAGAACTGAAAATTCTGCACCATCTGGTAAAACCATGCTTGCTGCCAACGGAGATTAGGCATGGTAGGAAAAACCCCCAACTTTCTATGAGTTTCATTGTCCCTCAATAGTTGCCAGGCAAATGGAGTTTGGTCAACTGCCCCCATTGTTATTTTTTGCAAATAAATTGAAGCCAAGAGAGGAGGTGCCCTCAGCGCTCGAGTTTAGTACAATTCTTCACTTTGAACAATCTTCCCTGCCAGAAACCATCTACTCATGGGACTATGAGCCTTTCACATCCTTGGCTTTTGATAACTGGTGGCAAGAGTGGAACCAGCATCTCTTCAGCGAGGCAGTATCCTCTTATTGTTTCATATTGGACCCAAATTTCATAGCGGATCTTGAGGTATGTACTTCAAATTTCCTTTTCAATGTATCTCATGAAACTTATACTGATAACCTATGCAGGACTTTGTTGGTCTGAATCCTCCATTGGTTCAGTATGATGTCTGGTGCCCGAATCCGAGACTGGGTTGGAACGCACCTTCTCTTTAGTCATTGATGAAGAGGAAGGCTGTTGATATATCGATGATCGCCTAATCGCCAGCCTAAAAAGGAAGAAGTCTGCTCCCTCGAAGAAACCAGCTAGGAAGCTTGAAGCTATCTCTTCAGAAAGAGCTAATGAACCCCTCAAATCTTTGGTCGACGCTGCAACTGAGGTATCGTGTTGGCAAACATTCTTTTCTAATGTCCATCAACTAACTCTCCTTTCTGTCAAGATGCCATTCGAGAGTCAGATTTTGAAGGAGGAGCTGCACATTCTGACCCCTTCGTGGGAATACTTCTTCTAGTGAAGATGAAACCGTAGGTGACATCCCAAGAACTTCTCCAGGTAATAATTCAGCCGATGATACAGGACTCCATACTCTTCTTCTGTGTTTGCTCATTCACACTCCGTGTACCACAGAGACTCTTCCTCATGAGGCAGGCTCTTCGGCTGTTCCTGATTTTGGGAGGACTACAGAGGATCAGGTACCAAACTTATTTCTGACTTTTTTAGCAAATATTATCCAAGTTCTAAATGTCTGTGTTTCTTAGGAACAAACTTCTTCGCCATGTTTGCCATTCTCCCTGGAGGACTATGTAGAAGAAGGAGCTGTCCCTGTCCTGGAAGAAGCTTCCTCATCGCTGCCTGATCATGTTAAAACTCAGTTGCAGAAATTGATCCCTTGTCTCGATTTGGACATTAGTGCTTTGGTGCAGGATGCTGGGATGATTAGAGACATCTTCAATCTGATCAAGAATGATTTGCCTTCCTTGTTGAAAGAGGTGATTCTGTCGGCTGCATTTCTGGAGGGCAATGGGCCTAAGTTCTTCAGCGCTCGATCCAGGCTTTTGGCTCGGGAGGCTAGAAAAAACCTTCCTGCCGAAGAGAATCAATGCATCCAGGATATGTTGTCAGTCAAAAGGACAATTGATCAGCTTAATGACTCTCCCACTGACATTAGCAAAGAGCTGGCCACCCTTAAAGCAGAAAGGGCACAGCTGTTGACCAGGCTAAAGATGGTTGACGATACCATCAAGCAGAAGGAGGAGGCTCTGTTAGAAATTCCTGTATCTCTAGCCAATCAAAGAAAGATCATGGCTAGATTGAAGATTAAACTTGGCAAGATAAAAGACGAGAAAAAGGAACTGATTCCTGGGACAGCCGAAGAGGATCAACAGCAAATGGTTGAGATAGATGGCATTCGGCTTAAGCCCTGAACTCCATCAAATCTGTATTGAATGAGTTGTAATTTCTTTTTAATTTTTCTGTTCAAACTCCTGACCCCCGTCTGAATGTTGTACTCTTGAATATAAAGATCCCTTGTTTCAGCAGTAGCGTCGCCAATGATACCAACGACTTAGCCAATTCATTCTCATAAACGGGATCGGCTAATACTCCGTCGGCAATTTTAGCCGATCCACCCTTCTAACGTGGTAAAAGGAAAACTTTCCTCGACTTGCGGTTAATAAGATTTTGAAGTCCACTGCACGCTATTTCGACTTCCGCTTCTCGCTATAAATAACACGGACGGTTCCAAAGAATACCATCTGATTCCAATCGCTTTTGTCTTCATCCTTCCTCCCTATTCTCAAAAACTGTTCGTCTTTTTCTTTCAGCGAACCCTAACCAATGGCGGACAACCGAGGGAAGAACCCGGCACCGGCATCCTCTGAGGAGATAGAGCAGCCCGTGCAGCGCCGCCGCTTGAACAGGTAACTCTCCATGTTCTTCTTTACTCCATTATTTCTGCATTAGGTTCACCTTCTGTTGTTCCTATAGCTCTGCCCCCCAAGTCGCTCTTGGGGCTAGTGTCGCTGCTGTTAGTGCAGGTCCTAGCCATCGTCCAGAGGCGGAGTCGGCGACTTCTTATCCTCCAGTGGAGGTGGCGGCTTTTGAGGAGGCTGCCGCCAGTCAGGCTGGCACCGAGTCGGGCGGTCATGAGGATGCTGCTGGGTTGGATGCAGTCTTCGGCAACGATGACGCGTGGGACTTCCTCCGCCGTTACCGCAGCACCCAGGACTTGTACTCTGAGGAATGCAAGAAGTCTCACCAATTGCAGGAGCAGGTGAGCGCCCTAGAGGCGGTGCTCGAAAGCACCAAGAGGTCTTTGGTGGTAGCGAAGGAGCAATTGGCGGAGTCTGACTCTGCCGTTGTTGGTAATCCTTTACTTGGCTTTTTTATGATCTCAGCCAAGTCTACTTGTCAATTCTCAAATCTGTGTGTGGTTGATATCTGAGCCGATCACCTTTTGCTGATTTGCAGGACTGCAGGAACAGTTCAATGTCCTCTGTCCAGCCATTGATGTGGTTACCGGGATGGTGAATGCTCGTGGGGAGACCCAAGTGGATCGCCTCCAGGATGTTCCTCGCCGCATCCAGGAAGTTGCCCTCCATGGCGTTCGCTCCGGGGTGGCCGAAGCTCTAGCGTCGACCCAACTTCGTTATGGCGCTCAGCTTTCAGAGTTCCTCACCCCAAGTTTCATCGAGGAGCAGAATGATGGGGGCTACGAGGAGCTGGTCAAAGAGTTCGCTCCTTGCGCCAACGCCATTGCTCAACTCTCATCCGTTGAAGACATCATCTTGCATGTCTTTGATGATGAGAATTAATTTGTTGCCTTTCTGCTACTGGGATGTAATAACATTACTATTGAACCTCTAAAACTGCCCATCAAGGTAGTTGTTGATGCTCGTTATTGTATGAATTCAACCATCAACTAGCCATGAAAAGGATGCAATTGTGATCACCAAAAGTAGGTATAGGGTTTGCACTGACAGAATTCCATGAGTTTTGGTGTTTCACTTTTCTGCAGGTGTAAACTGGAAAAGACGCAATCCCAGGAGCTTATCAGAACATAGAATGGGAAATCGGGCGCCACGGCAACGCAGGAAGATTCTAGAAGAGACCAGAAGACACCACGCCGAAGCGGAGGGGGCGGCGGCCACAAGGGGGGGACCGGCTGGTCCCACCCCTGCACCGGCCGTGCGGGCCCCGGCCCATCGGGGCTGCCGCCCAAAGTTGCTCCACCGCCTTAGGGTTTTAATCTTAGCCGTCCGCCAATGTCGGTTTGATCCGATGGCTCACGATCATCACCCAGGGCTATAAAAGGAGGGCAGGACCCCCCCTGGGAGAGGCATCCCCTGAAACCCTAATTCATTATTTATTGGGATCCATTCGAGAGGCGTCCCTTTGAGGATTATACTCTCATGGAGATCAACACACCGAGGGAGATTAGGGCTAGACTCTTCAATGTAATAGTTTAGCAACTTGAGAGCTAGGGTTGAGAGGCTTCGTTCGGATCTTGTCGTGGAGCCTTGGAGGTTCTGGTATATCTCTGTATCTTATCTTTGCAAGACTTATGCTTTCATATAATTATCTTCTCTATTTACTTCTATGCCTTATTTGTATGGTTAGTCTAGTTATCATACCTTAGCATAGGATCTCCGCCTGTATTAGGTGCTCTAGTTATCACGTGTGGCTAGAGTAGTAATCAATAGTGTAGACATGGTGTCTAGACTATAGGTTACCTGAGGTTGCGCCCAATTCTTACGGTTAGTTGTGGTAGCCCATAGGGGTGACAGCTCTATGTGGCCTTCGTATTCCACCACGTCGGGATTGGTGTTTCGTAGAGCTTTTGGCAGCCTTCCCCAACTACTTTTTTCTCATCTATTCGAGAGTTGGAAAGGTACCGCTACCCCGAAGTGCTATTGTGTGTGCTATACTTATCCATGCATTAGTTACACTCTGTATCAACTAGAATAGAACCCGAGTAATAGAGAAGTACATAGGAACCTTGAACTTTCCCGTTGGCCTCTCAAGTTAGTTGACTATACATATATTATAGGATTCTCCTTTGTGTGTGACATTATGCATAACTCTTATCATTTACCACTTACCCCTTCTTAGGTCTAGTTGGTATACTAGTTAGTAGATACATGATGGTGAATTATCAATGTCTTTAGCCATTGTTTCCCATTGGTAAAATATAAATAACGATATACGAAATACTCCGGTAAAATGCTACAATGGTATTTCATCTGTGCACTTGCGGATACTATTTCTATATTCTAAATGGTGGCATGATTTAATACCACACCTCTTGGTGTTATTACTGGGGATGACAACTTGGCGTTCTAGTAGTGATGCTATGCCCACAAGCATTTTTAGCGCCGTTACTAGAGATAACATTAAGAGGTGTCAACAAGCATTTTTGGCGCCGTTGCCGGGGAAACAATTGGCATAAAGATTTTGATATTTATCTTGATGTCTGCTAATTTAGTGTCCTACTAGGTTTAGTAGGATTACCCCCTGTGTTTGTTGAGTTGTGGAACAAGCAGGAAATCAATTCTTCAACAACCGCGAAATTCTACAAGAACAAGATAAGGGAGACATTGAACCAAGGGTGCCTGAACATTCATGATCCATCAACAATGGAGCCCTGCCATCTCACAGGTTTGTATAAACATAGAAATTATTCTAACCCTGTGTAGATTGGAGAAAAAATCATCGTCACAAGAAGCCAAATCTCATCACGTTTGACGAATAAAGATGCTGCACTACTCACAGAGGCATTGTGAGTCATGGTAAGTATGATCAAGAAAGGTGTGATAGTCTTGCTCATGGACTTTAAACTTAATGAGTAGTTATCATATTGCATCCCACTGCATGTTTGCTTTGAATAATCCTTGCATCTGTTCTATCTCATATCAAATCCATAGCATGGTTAGTTCCTTGCACTTATGCATAGCACTTGCATCTCTATTTAAAAATAAAAAAAACATTCACACCATGATCATACTTTCATCTCTTTTGAGTAAATCTCTATGTGTTCTCATGCTTCCTTTGTTTGCTATAGTATGCTTTTGGTTTATAAGTACTCAACATACTTCTATAGGTTTTTTTTTAAATTAAGCGTGGTGCTTAGGTTAAAATACCTTTCTTAGTCAAATTAGACATAGAGTCTAGTTTGATTATTGAACTAAAAAGTGCTTGTGTAGACATAGGTTATATTTGTTGGACTAACCTCTACAGAAAGCTCACAAATATAATCTAGGTAAGTCCTAAGATGAACTCACATCAAAGATGAATTAAGGCTTGTGATGAAGTTCAATAGTTTGCGCAAAAGAAGAACAACTCATCAATTGTAAGTATCAAAGTTTATCTTTTGCTGCAAAGTTACCTTTGCCTTGAGCCGTGAAAGAATGTAGCAAACAAAAAAATGATAAACAAAATCTATGCTAAAAGTGATCCTAAAAATCATCTTTTCATTAGCGTAGATGAAAATGGATAGCAACCCATGTTTTAAATTTGTTGCAATCCCTCGGGTATGTGTCCACTAACATTTTTGCAGGAAAGAAAGAATAAATATCTATTCATGGTTTGAAATGAAAAGAAAGGAGAACAAGTGTATAGAAAGGACCAAGATAGAAAGAAATCAATGTGAGAACACTTCAACACTTTCTACACTTCACTATGATAGTGGACCAATCACCCTGCAAGACAAAAGGGATCTTCAGGCCAGCCTATATCAATAAACATCAGTCATCAATGGTGGTATGTCGATGGTGTCTCCCAAGTTTGTGAACAATCATGGACGGAGGATGACACCCACAAGTCATTGGAGATGAAGCTCTCATGCAAGCACCAATGGAGTTCTTTTCTCGACCATCAAGACGGCTGGTGTATCATCAACCAAGAATAATCTTTCCACCCGCCGTTAGAAGACAAAGAAAAATCAAGGAGGAACTTGAGTTTGCAGCTCCAATGGACATCAACTCATCAACCCAAAACCAGTGAAGATCAAGAAAGGTTGATAAAAGAAAATGCAACCATCTGCATCGTCATCTCCTAGATCAGATGGCGCAAAATAGGTCAAGATGAATATTGTCAACGAGGAGCCTCGATCAACGAAACACTAAAAGAATCAACCTCAAAAGGACAAGATGGATGAACAAGGAGGGTGAACCTGTCCAACCAATATCAAGTCCAAGATCCTAATAAGTTTGGTACAAGAAGGTACAATCATCCAGTCCTTCATCTCCATCATCAAACGAGGCACTCATCCAAGAAACCTACAAAGGAGAAGTCTGGATCGATAGACTTAAAAACCACCGAACCTTCGCCGAAAGGTAAGTCGGTAGTTATTCATATTTACTTCCTTGCATTACATTAATTATTATTTTAGCATGTTTACTTTTCTGCACTAGCATTACATTAACAAAAGGAAAAAATATAATACATCCATTTTGCATTTAAAAGTTTGAAGCCCCATGTAAAACCCCTCTAGTGTAAAAGCTAAAGGAGTACTCACTATGGTGGCCCAAAATAAAATAAATATAGTAAAGCATATTTTCTTTTTGCATACTAAAATAGAAAATCCAAAAAGAAATAATCAATGAGCATCTTGCTGCACTGTTTGTCACTATGAAAATATTATGGAACCTCTCACAACAACCAATCCTCGAACGGCTAACCACTAACTATTTATCCTAATCCGTTCCACGAGTTTTGGTGTTTTGTGAGATGTTTGCTACAGGATGACTCCAAGAGCTAGTCCACCTAGGAATCTTCATCATCATCACTTGAAGTACACCTTCTCGACACAAAGCTAATCACTGTGTGAAAGAAAGTAACTTCCTGTTCGATGGGATCAAGATTCCCAGCTACACTTGCTCTTACAACCATGAGCTCCTTCGTGAGGATTGCTCAGCTTCAATGCTCAACCACGGCAACAATCAGCTTGGGGGAAGGCATCCCCAGTGTTTCTAGGAAAAAGCCATCAAGAGAGCCAGCTTGGGGGAGACACAAGTCAACATCTACATCATCTTCATTGTCTCCTTTATCCAGATAAGTATCCTATACCTTGCTTCATGTTGTCATACTCTATGCTTATCTTAATAACAACATGAGTTAGTAAAAAGGATTCATATGCTATAGAAGTTGTGTAAATAAAATGAGCTCTTAAGATGATCTTTAAAATGACTTTGGGGACTAGCTTGCTCTCAAGTACCTAGTTTTTAGACTAAAGTTTTCTAGAGTTTTGGCTTCAATTGTTTTGACATGATGATTTGCTCTGAGCCTAAAACTTGTGGGTTGCATATGCTTGAACTAAGTCTAGGTATTTGATTGATCTGATTGAGAAAGCCTGAGCTACTATCTATCTTGTTCTAAGTGACACTAGAGTTCTGAAGATTTATCTTTTAAAAAATATAAAAAATATGATGAGTTCCTATATGACAAAGCTTACATTCCCACCAAAGCCAAAACATGATGAGATAGGCTAGTTAAACTTCCACATACATCTTTGCTTGTCTTGCATTGAGTTTTGTCGACCTTTGTGTCCCTGGCGAGAAATTTGTCATGCTCTTGAATCAAGATCCACCTCCATATGCACTACTCTACATTGGAATAGGCACAACAACATGCCATTCCACCTACATCTATTTTGTTTTTCTCCTACACTAGGAGAGAACACCAAAAATATTCCATTAGAGTAGCCACCCAATAAATGCTCCATGTTCCTGTTGTTATCTCTCTAAATCCCTAAGTGCCAAAAGGAGTGCTATGAGCTATGAAAAAAATAATTAAAAAAGAGAGAAGGGAGAAGAAAAAAATGGACAAGTGTCCAAGTGCTAAACAATGGGTGCATAAATGCCCGACTCCCTGAGAAAAAGATAAAAATAGCTTATAACCTCTGGCCAGTTTTCAAAGTCTAAGAGAGAAATAGACATTCAAGGAGCTGAGTAGAATTAGTTTCCACCATATATCCACCATATCCATCCACCTATACATCTTGATTCGACTGTATGACTTGTTTCTCCATGGATCCATTGTTTGACTTTACAACACATGCATTGCAAGTTTGCTCTTTCAATTTCTCCTTACCTATGAGCTCCACATAAGCTTTAGTTATAGGATAAAAAGAAAGGCAACCATCATCACTGCCTTGGTGAGAATCCACAAATACCACATATATTGAGAGACCTGAGAGTGTCATACATGAAAAGCTCTGAGTTTTATTTGAAAAACCTCTAAAAACTCTAAAATGATGGTCGATCGAAGAGCTTGAGACATAGTGCTTAGATGGGATCATTCTATCTGTCAAGTACTCAAGACCTAAGGAAGAGCTAATAAGCCTCACAGTCAAAGGTAATATGGGTAAGTTTGAAGGTCAGCTCAGTTATTGCATAACTTGGAGGAGAATTTCTATCTGACTACAGGTGTACTACTAGGGAGTTGCTCCGAGATGGCTACAATGCTTTAATATATACATTTTACAATAACTTTTCTGAGTTTTCTTTGCTAAGGGACTAGCAAAGGTTAAGCTTGGGGGAGTTGTTGACAGTCGTTATTGTATGAATTCAACCGTCAACTAGCCATGAAAAGGATGCAATTATGATCACCAAAAGTAGGTATAGGGTTTGCACTGACAGAATTCCATGAGTTTTGGTATTTCACTGTTTCTGCAGGTGTAAACTGGAAAAGATACAGTCCTAGGAGCTTATCGGAACATAGAATGGGAAATCGGGCGCCACGGCAACGCAGGAAGATTCTAGAAGAGACCAGAAGACACCACGCCGAAGCGGAGGGCCAGCCGCCACCAGGGGGGACCGGTCGGTCCCACCCCAGACCGGCCGGTCTGGGCCCTGGCCCAATCGGGGCCTGCTTCGCCTAGGTTGCTCCACCGCTTTAGGGTTTCAATCTCAATCGTCCGCCAATGTTAGTTTGATCCGATGGCTCACGATCATCGCCCAGGGCTATAAAAGGAGGGCAGGACCCCCCTGGGAGAGGCATCCCCTGAAACCCTAATTCATTATTTATTGGGATCCATTCGAGAGGCGTCCCTTTGAGGATCATACTCTCATGGAGATCAACACACCAGGGAGATTAGGGCTAGACTCTTCAATGTAATAGTTTAGCAACTTGAGAGCTAGGGTTGAGAGGCTTCGTTCCGGATCTTGTCGTGGAGCCTTGGAGGTCTGGTATATCTCTGTATCTTATCTTTGCAAGACTTATGCTTTCATATAATTATCTTCTCTATTTACTTCTATGCCTTATTTGTATGGTTAGTCTAGTTATCATACCTTAGCATAGGATCTCCGCCTGTATTAGGTGCTCTAGTTATCACGTGTGGCTAGAGTAGTAATCGATAGTGTAGACATGGTGTCTAGACTATAGGTTACCTGAGGTTGCGCCCAATTCTTACGGTTAGTTGTGGTAGCCCATAGGGGTGACAGCTCTATGTGGCCTTCGTATTCCACCACGTCGGGATTGGTGTTTCGTAGAGCTTTTGGCAGCCTTCCCCAACTACTTTTTTCTCATCTATTCGAGAGTTGGAAAGGTACCGCTACCCCGAAGTGCTATTGTGTGTGCTATACTTATCCATGCATTAGTTACACTCTGGTATCAACTAGAATAGAACCCGAGTAATAGAGAAGTACATAGGAACCTTGAACTTTCCCGTTGACCTCTCAAGTTAGTTGACTATACATATATTATAGGATTCTCCTTTGTGTGTGACATTATGCATAACTCTTATCATTTACCACTTACCCCTTCTTAGGTCTAGTTGGTATACTAGTTAGTAGATACATGATGGTGAATTATCAATGTCTTTAGCCATTGTTTCCCAGTGGTAAAATATAAAAAACGATACCTGGAATACTCCTGGTAGAATGCTACAATGGTATTTCATCTGTGCATTTGCGGATACTATTTCTATATTCTAAATGGTGGCATGATTTAATACCACACCTCTTGGTGTTATTGCTGGGGATGACAACTTGGCGTTCTAGTAGCGATGCTATGCCCACAAACATTTTTAGCCCTGTTACTAGAGATAACATTAAGAGGTGTCAATAGTAGTTTTTAATCTTAACTTTGCTTCCTGCATTCTATGGATCTGCTGGTATTGCCCATCAAGGCAAATCCGTATTCTTCCTTCATTCAATGAGCATTTTTGTTTGTTTCATTTTTGCTCTGAAGGTGATGCGTGTCGCATCGGCCGTTATTTTTGCCGATAAACCGTGCCCCCGAATGAAGAATAATCTTCCTATATCTATTTTGTCAAAACCAATTGTAGCATATAGTTTAATTTGGAACGAATTGAACCAACATGCTAGAGCAAACTGCTATTGGATTTATGTCGGCCTGAGCCCACCAACTCTTATGTCCATCGTTCCTAATTTATCGGCCGACATGAAATCTTTGCCCTTATCATCATCAACTAGGGAATCTATTAATTAAGACTTTCAGAGCTGACTACTTGTATCGGCTGTTGACCATCTTCAAATATTTTGAGGATGTCTCCTTGATGTATCTTCCCTGAGAAACATTCCGCGCCTTTGAAATTCCACTCATCTGTTCCAGCATGAGCAATACTGACGGAGGAATCAGCTGGAACAATCTCGACAGTATCTCCAACCCACAAATTAGGCTTTGATGCATAGTGAATGGGATGCAACAATTAGCATGAATCCAATCTCTGCTGAGAAGTATGCTGTAGGTACCCTTGACATCAACCATGAAGAAGGTGGTGGTCAAGCTCTTTCTGCCAATGGTCAACTCTACGCTGATAGCTCCCTTGGTAACTGAGACATTACCACTGAAATCTGTTAACTTCATGTCTGTTTCGGACAAGTCTTCCATCTTCTTGCCAAGCTTTCTGAACGTTGAGTAAGGCATGACGTTAACAACAGCGCCCCTATCGACTAACATCTTTGTCAGGGGCTTCCCATCAATGAAGCCTTTGAGATACAAAGCCTTCAAGTGCAGGTATTTCTCAGTTTTTCAAAGGTAGCACTCTCTGTTTGGTAGATCCATTGAGCCACAGCTATTTTCTCATCAGATTCTTCCTCATATCGATCAATAGCTCTAAACTCAGTAGGTAGCATAAAAATAGTCGATACTTCAGCTGAAGCTTTGCCTTTGCCTTTATCGGCTGTTTGCTTGACTTGCCAGACTTTAGGTTTCTTTCTCTGCAACTCATCATTCCTCAAGCGTTGGACTCGCCTTTTTTGGCTTCTGGTCAGCCCTCCCGGACACCACTGTCCTTCTTGCCAGATGTATCCTTGTTCACCATATCCTGATCAGCTATCTTTTCTCCCAGCCAATCACGAAGATCTTCAATTTTTGTGCGCCGATCCGTTTCTCTAAAGTTTAGTCACTCTTGCACGGGTTGACGGTTGGCCCTTGTTTGTCGGTACTCCCAATACTGATGACTGCACTCAGGGCAGTTATTGAGGGTAGGTAACTTCAAACCTTCATTCCAGCAATGTCTAAAGAAAGGACAATTCCAATGGTACTCGTTCTCCTCTTTAATCATCCTTTCTTTATAGCGATGCCTCTCATATTCTTCTTGTTTAAGCCATCTTTGATACTCCAAGTAATTCCTCTCCTGTCGCATTCCGATCTTTTTTTCTCTCTGTCATTTGCCATTTATTCAATAGAATCGACAAGTGGGGCGCTTTTGCACTTCTCACTAGCTTTAGAGGTCTCTAGTTGATCATATTGGCCATTTTGCTGACCTTGCCTCTTCTTGATCTCCTGATATTCCTCAGCCGAGATCTGCTTCTTTGAGCTAGTTTGCTCCTATTTTTCTGGCTCTATCAGAGGTGAGCACCTTGATCTTACCCTTCTGAAGAGAAAATGCGACCATGTGTGTTGGGAAAGGATGGCCTTCTATACCCATATTACCCTTAGTTTTCTCCAGACCAATTCGTCCTTTGTCGATAGCTTGTTGAATGATCTCTCTAAAGACCTTGCAGTCATTAGTGTTATGGGTAGTAGAATTATGGTATTTACAATACCTTCTTTTCTTGAGTTCCTCGGCCGACGGTATCTTATGATTGCCTGTCAATTTAATTTGGCCCTTCTCCAATAAGTAATCAAAGATCCTGTCAGCCTTCGTGATATCGAAATTATATTTCTTTTCTTCTCTCTTTGCGGACTCGTTCTTCACCCAAGGCATGTATTCAGAATGCTTCCATACCCAGTCCACAGCGGCAATTTCATCACTCTCTTCTTCATCGCTCTCATCAGCTAGTTGTTCTAGAACGTATGAACCAACATTGCCAACCTTGTGAGGCTTATTGTAACGTGTGTACCTAAACTAAGCTTCAATATCAGCTCATTTTTTCTGGCCAAAGCAGCTAGATTTGGGCAATCATACCCAATCTTTTCTTTGATAGCTGGTATTAGCCCTTGAATTGCAATGCTAACCACTTCTGTCTCTGATAGCGTCATTGTATAGCATTGATTCCTGACCTCTCTGAACCTTTGAATATAGTGACTTCCAGATTCGGAATTCCCTTGCCTTACATCGACCAAGTCTGTAATTCCCTTTTCCATAACTCCCGAATCAAAGTATTGATGAAATTTGGACTCCAAGTCATCCCATCTATTAATGGATTCATGTGGCAAGGATGCAAACCATCAGAATGCAGGTCCAGATAAAGAAAGAGGGAAGAACCGTACTTTGAGTGCCGGTTCATTAGCTATTTCTCCAAGCTGAGCGAGGTATTGGCTGACATGCTCCATTGTTGATGTTGAGCCTGTTCCGGTGAACTTAACAAAATCAGACAATCTGTATCTTAGCGGTAGCAGCACTTGATCGTACCATACTAGATATGATTTCTTGTAAGTAATGGATGCATTCTTAGACTTCAAACCGAATTGGCGTTGTACCATATCGGTTACTCGACTCATCAGCTGATCCACCTGAACTGATGCCCCCTGCTGGGTGTTTGGGTTTCCTTGACCTTGCTGATTCACGTGCTGGACATTGTGATGATAACCAGGATTCTCTTGAGCATTGAGGGTGTAATACTCAGAGACATAATGATATCCAGGGGGAATTTCACCAGGTGCCACCCTTCCTTGATATGGTGGAGCATTGAAATATCTGACAATTCTTCTACTGTGAGGAGCTATTTTTATAGCCAATTGACCAGCATTATGATCCATTACCGGCTGTTGCACTAGTTGCTGCACAGTGTCACCTCCATTGGCATGAAGATTGCCTGTCGGTTGCCCCCCAGACATTCCTTCTCCAGATGATTGGCCTCCATTCACTTGTATATTTCTAACAAAACTAGCATAAGATGGGCCTCTGTTCTCTATATTCAGACTAAAAGCTTCCTTTACGGCATTAGATATGCTATTCAGAAAGACTTCATTGTGACTGGTAAGCATAGCGGCCATAGCTCTTCTAATGACTTCATACGTCATTCTGCTGGGCTTGGATGTCTGGATCTCGCTCTCCATCCAACATCACTCTTGGAAGGCGTGTCTTCTAAAAAAACCCTCTTCCTCTATTCTTACTGAAAGACAGAAGGCACTTGCTTTGAAATCGCTCGACAGCCTTAGCGATCAATTCTTTCAGATCATCCAGAAGTTCATCTATGGTCACATTCAGAACATTATCATTATCCATGTTGACGATTGTGGTCCCACCGGGCGTGCTAAAAGGTGTGTTGATGCAAAAAAGGTGTCAAGAGGGACCCTTCCTATGTCAATGGATGCACACTAGCAGGCTCTCAGAGAGCATACGGGAGCCAGAGTCCTTGATCTCCTGAGCCTGGACGGGGCAAGCCAAGCTTGGTGACTTCAATCTAGGGCGTGCCAGTCAATTTGACCTGCAATTGACAAGAAACAGCGAACATTAAATTCTAGAACCTGCCGGTTTTGTTGCCAGACAGTTCCAAGATATATGGTCCTTGATGACCGATGAATCAAAAAAAAATTGACTAAAAAGTCAACTCCTACCAGTGCAAAGCCTAGCTGTTTTTAAGGAAAACACGCGTGCATGCATCGTTGTTAAAAAAATAACTAGATCGGCTATTTAGCCGATACAGGGTCCAAGTAATGGGGCAGATCATACGTACAAGTCTAGTTCAATCACTAAATAGACAATAGCTTACCAAGACTGGTCTACCGGTCGGCGGTCTTGATAAATAACTTTCATGAGACTCGCTAAACTTAGATCCACCTGGTCTATCGGCCAGCGGGCTTCGGTCTTGATAAACTACTTTTATGAGACTCGCGAAACTTACATCCACCTGGTCTATCGACCAGTAGGCTTCAGCAGATCTAGCAAACAACACTAGTTTACCTGACTCTCAAATAGATCTACACATAAGAGCTACTCGTGAAAGCATAACTGGATCGACTGTTTAGCCGATACAGGGTCCATGAGGCAGGAACGGACTACTTGTCTTAACTGCAACTACCCTTTAGGCTAAAATAGAGCTGGTCTATCGGCCAGCGGCTCTGAATCAACCTCAAGTATAACTACAGGCACACCTAAATTACAATGAAGCTGGTCTAACGGCCGGCGGCTCCAAAATAACCTAGATCTACTCTTGTTAAGCAAGCATCTCCAAATACGAGCAGCCCCTCAAGCCAACGATAGAGCTGGTCTAATGGCCGGTGGCTCTAAAGCTAGCCCTTGGGTCCACTCGTATCTAGATAAGCCTCGAACCACAACACGTGACAACCAAGATCAACAGATTAGTCGATACAAGCCTGATCGACTATTCCAGTAAGAATAAGCGTGAGCATAAATATACACCGGAACAAGAGATCTTTGATAGAGTTTAAGTGCAAGCTAATCTATCAATCTTGATTGGGCAATAATATTGTTGCAGAAAGTAAATCGAATTTAAAAGCAAACAATATCAGTAACTTAATGAATCTACTAGATCGCCAATCTAATAGAGCCAATAACTAGCTTATACCTAATTTACAGTGGGGTCGTTAGATGCAGCCATACAAACGAGATATAAACCGATAACTAGCTCAGATCAAGCTTATACGAGGTCAAACGATGTAGCCGTATAAACAAGACATGAACTGTGGCAATACTTACAAGCAAACCCGAAGGTCGGACTCAATCGATGCAGCTCGATTCGTCGAAGGTCTCGCCGAGATCTACTCTACTCCTACTCCTAAGGGGTGGCCGGAGGCCGAAGTTGTGTTGTATTGATTGATTGGATGCTTTACAATAATCGGGTCTTTGATATATATAGCCCAAAGCTTTAACACGAGTCCTAAAAGAATATGAATACAAGAATAAAGGTAACTTAGACTCCAATCCTTCCCTTTCTTGATAGAGTTCGACATGTTTGCTTTGTTCTTTTGTTGATCGGCCTTGGACACGTCTCATGCCTTGTTGATGTCATTTCTTCATTATCCGATCCATCTGGGCTCCTTCGTTGCGCTCTGACAGTGTGGTCCACGGCTTACCAAAATATGGTGTCAACACTGGTTAAACTATCGGCATGAAAACCAATAGAGGCAGATATTTAGAAATAGAGGAAGTATCTTTTTCACTCTTGATCTTGGTGATCATAGCAATTTCTTCGGTTTTAGCGAGGGCATCTCTAATGGTACTAGCTACGTAGGTAGCAGACCGCTACTCCATAAAATATTTACTATGATATTTTTGAAATAGGTCTCTGAGGTAGGCATGATTTTCAACTGCCTCGGTTAATGCCGAGCATTAACCAAGGCGAGCATTTTCATTAACTAAGGCAGTTGGAAATAACCGCCTCGCAAAATTGATTAACTGAGACAACATTTTAAAATGTTCGCCTCATCGATTAACCGAGATGGTTGTTCTAACACAAATGCCTCGGTTAATATATTAACCGAGGTGGGCAGACCATAAGGCCCACCTCGGATAATACTGCCCATCTCGAAGCCCAAACAACTCATATCGACCTAGCTAAAAAATATTTCGGCATATATATATATATATATATATATATATATATATATATATATATATATATATATATATATATATATATATGAATCTAACCATAACCCACTCCATCACTTCCTCCATCCAGCGAACACTTCACTTCCCTCTACATCGGCCTCTTATCGCGTCCCTTCTCTTCTCCCCGCACAGCACTGAGCATCTGAGCTCCTCTCCCACAGCGGCAGCCTTCCTCGTCGAGCGTGGTGTCCCGACGGTGGCTTGGCGACCGTGTGACCCCACAACGACACGGAGATCACGTGACCCAGCCGGCGCGCGGGCGGCGACCGTGCGTCGCGGCCATGCATCACGCAGGCTAGGCGGCGTGTCTGGCGTCGTGCGTCACGCGGGCTTGGAGACGCGTCATAGCGGACGGCGAGTGGCGTGGCGTCTAAAAGGTCCTTGTTTGGTTTTGGTAATTGGGTGAAAACCTAGATGGACTAATAGTGCTTATGTGAGATATAAAGAGAATTAGTCCATGGATGACCAAGGAGCTTAATACATGGTCCATGACATGGAGTGATGTAGCTAGAGGTGAAGATCGAGACAAGACTTGGCTTGATGGACCAATCGTGATGGTGAAGGACAAGTTGGAGGCTTTGGAGCCATCGGTACCGAGTGTCGGGAGGCTTGAGCAAAGACTTGGCAGCGAAGAATCGAAGCAATGGTGAAGAGCAAGTGAGGTCAAGATCAATGGACCAAAGACCACATGACGATATGAAGTGGATTGTATCATTCATGTGGTTGGTTGGTGCATGTGTTGCATTGACACCGAAGGAGATGGAGTGCAAAACGCAAGACAAAGGTATAACCTAGGGCGTTTCTTTTTCACCGGTCATAGGTGTGTAGAGAAGATAATGACTGAGCTTTGGATAGATGACCGTACTACTAAGAGGGGCAAACTTGTTTGCATATCAGTCATCTAGTGCCACTTGAGTGATCTATCTTTGCATCATGTTGCTAGGATCAAGTGGCGATGTGAGGAGTGAAAAACTATTTGAAAATAATTGTGAAAGTGCTAACACAATTGCAAAACTTGGTGGTCACTTGGTGGCATTGGCACATTTGCAAAATGGATGGAGAAGAATAGTGGAGAAAGGTCTCCTGGGTATCTCTCCCTCCTACCAAGCTTGCGAGGTAGGATCAGAGGTTTTCGGAGAAGTCAAGAGTGACTAGATGCTGGTCTAGGAGGGACTAGACGCATTTGGTACCTAATCATAGAATTAGTGAACTGAGGAGGCTCGACCGGACACTGTCCTGGCTCGGAGCCTCGGACTGGACGTGTCCGGTCAAGTGTTGGTAGCGGGCTATTTTCATGGTGACCGAACGTCGCGCGACCGGACACTACGGTGTCGCGTCCGGTCGGTTTGCGTAGGCGTGGCGCTAGCGAGCTGTGGAGGACGAGACACTGGCGAAGTCTTGTTAGTGCTGACCGAACACATCCAGTCATGAAAACTCTATTCCAGAGCTCTCCAGACATTGCTGGAGTGACCGCACACTGCGACCACACATGTCCAATCGCCCCAAGCTAATAAGCGTTCGGTCAGCTCTACTGACTGGTTTTGTGGGTAACGGCTCTTCAGCCCTTGGGGCTATAAGTAGCACTCTTGGCCGTCCTTGGCTAGCGGCGAAGCACCCTTAGGCCTATATGGCTTTGTGTGGGAGTGCTAGGAGAGCATCTAACTCGCTTATGCTTGTAGTGATTACATTCAATTGCGAGAGAGTGATCGCTAGTGCGTTGCATTATGAGATTGCAATATGTAGCACTAGGTGATCGAGTTGCAAGCTGGTGCTACTTATTACTCTTGGAGGATGCCACAACCTAGATGGCTTGGAGGCTTGTAGGCATCGTGTAGCACACTCGGAGATTTAGTGGTGCTTCGATTGCGGTGGCATTGAAAGGGGGACTGTGCTCATCCCGCGGGAGATCGTGAAGAGCAACTCTAGTAAAAGGGAGACACGAAGAGCTACAAGTGGTTTGGCTTGGTCAAGTGCTTGAGCTCATGGGGGGCACTCTGGTGGAGAGCATGACTTGAGGGTCACCGCTAGTAAGAGGACTGGCAACAACCATCGAGCTTGTCTCAATGGGAACTAGCTTGGTAGCAACCAAGTGAACCTCGATGAAAAATCGACGTATCAACATTATCTACTCTTCTCGTTGGTTTGCAAAGTCCTCGATCACTAGCTTGTCATTACTTGTTCATACTTGTGGTAGTGAGTAGTGTTGCTCTTGAGTTGCTAGTTTGCTTATGTAGCTTGCTAGTTACTTTCTTAGCTTGTGTAGCTTAGAAGTAGCGGTTGTGTGGCTATTTGGCTTGTGTAGCCTTGCTAGTCATATTGCTTAGTTTATATAGCTAAGCAGTTGAGCTTACTAATTAGACTTGTGTAACTGTGCTACTGAGAACTACTAGTGTGCTTAGGCTTTGTGTGCTTTGCTCCTAAGTATATGTAGGTGCTCCCTAGTTGCTCGAATACTAGTTGCTTAGGTTTATATGATCTTGCAACCTAAAACTAGATAGAAGAGCACTACCTAACCTAGCACCTTAGTTGCTTAATTTAGAATTCATTTGTAAGGTGCTTTAACTTAGATAGAGGGATGAAGTTTGGTTAGACCAATAGTTTTAATTTTATATTTAATTTGGTCATCTGCTGCATTTAGGTTTTAGAAAGGACTATTCACCCCTTCTAGTTCACCATCTCAAACCTACAACGTCGCGCAGGACAGACGACGTGATGCAGCTATGCGGACTGGCAGGCGGTATGGTGCGGGGCGGCATTGCCTTCTCTCCTAGGCTCCTCCATTGGCGGTTCACCTTCGATCCATGGCGGTGGCATGGGTCGCGAGGCGGCCTGTGGCCCTCTTTCGCGCGCAGCCCGGCACGATGTGGCCCGCATCTGGCATGGGGCGGCATGGATCTGGCAAGGGGCAGCACAGATCTCCTCCTCTAAAGTGTGGCTCATCCCAAGATCCTATAGGCACGAACAACGGCGGCTCGTGGATGGGCTCGGCGGTCTTATCTGTGGGTTTTATATTCTTTTTGTTTTTCCTACGTGATTAACAGAGGCAGGTAAATAACTACCTCAGAAAAGGTCCTATTTACCATGACCTTACATCCAAGGCGATTGCGAAAACCACCTCAGTTAATCAGTTTTGCCTGCATCAGTTAATATTTTATGTAGTAGTGGACGTGGAGGTGAGAGACAAGAGCAAAGACTATTTTATATAATCAACCCACATGCTCCTCTATCATATTCTTAGACTGTGAAATAGATCAGCTATTTGCAAATCTAGCTATTAGGGACGCCTTTACCATTCCACTCTGGTACCTAGACCAAACAACATGTTAGAGCTAGCTAGCTATTAGCTAGCCAAACATGGCATAGGAATAAGTCATTGCGATACCACAGGTCTATTTGATAAAGAGTCAGCTAGCAAACAATTAGCTAAAATTATCTCTAGCCCATCCAATACTGGATGAGTAATAGGTTGACTAATTGTTTAGCTAAGTCATTAACTAGCTTAGCCATCTAGCTAGCCAACCACAATCAATTAATTTAGGCTAATTTTTAGCCTCAACTAATACTAGCCTTAGCCAATCCAAACATGTCTATGTTTTATCAATTGACAATCAGTTACATTTTAGTGAAAGGATCTTACTGTCTGTTATGGTCAAATGATCACCAACTCTTGCATAAAATGACATTATCTAAATCACAAACCATGGTCATAGGGTTTATTTCTAACCAACTCCACAAGTTTTTGTTGACTATTTGTATGCAAGAGATGACTCACCAAATTTGAGCCAATTTGACCTAGATTGGGGTTAGGAAACCCCCTAGTTCGATCGACCGTGGGCTGAACCCAAATATCCCCATCTTCGACCCACTTTCAAGAAACACATCAAGGGTGAATTCCACCTTTATTTGTACGCTAGTTTGATCATATGGTGGAGAAAGAGCCACTTGGATGTCACATGGATCCATGGTCTTCTCCTCTTTGTGGGGGAAAACATGGAAGCACCAACAGAAAAATCCCCAATGTGGTTGAATTCTCACAAAAGCCCTCATAAAACGATACAAACGCATTAATTGAGAAGAACAATCTCATTGGTAGTCAGATGATGCACCTGCACCTTGTAGTAGTGAAGGAGATCATAAAGAACCCAGTGTGGAGGGTCATTGACATCTCATCTGAAGTAGTCTTGACAAATACAATGACTTCGCTGCTATTATGAGAGGGGACATCATCCCCTTTAGCAGATCTCCACCCCAGCAAGCTCCTTCAATGTTAGGAATCCTTCTTGACAGTCGACGAGTACCACCGCGGGCATGAGTTGAGCTTTCTCATTTTTGAGCTCCTTCTACCAACATTTGTGGCGGCCATTGAAGCCCTCGAGATGGCCTTCTTTGGCACATTTTTCTTCTAGATCTTCATCATTAGAATTGGAGGTGGAAGAGGAATAGGAGAAGCTCTCTAAGAACTGGAGTAACATGTAAATCTACGAACTGACTTGGTACTGTATTTGTAGCCGGTTTCCATCTCAGGATATCAGCTTCCTGACTTGGTATTGTATTTGTAGAAAGAATAGCCTGCACAGAGAGTTAACAAAAATATTTGTAAAAAATATTTAGGCACATGAAGGTCCATGTTTGTAGAGTCTTATAGTCTGTTTCATTAAAATAAAAAAACCAAATAAAGATAATTATTTAGGTCTAGATATGAATCAATAAATAAGTGAGCTCTAGAGATGATTTTAAAATGGATATGATGTATAGCTGCTATGTAGTAATACCTTTCAAGTGCCTAGTTTTTAGACTTAAGTTTTTGTTGACACTCGAAAATGTCCAGAGCTTGTAAAGTTGTCAAAAGTGGAAATGGACTTCACCATTGCGTTCCTCTCATCGAGATGGTCGAAAAACATATATGGAACATTCAATTTGGGATCCGGATGCAAGAGTTGTGCACGCTGGAAGATTGCACGAAGTGCTACCGGTACTACCGATCCGTGAAGATCGGTACTACTGGTAGCTGATGCTGTTGCGTAAAAATGAACTACCGGTACTACCGGTCTGAGACCGGTACTACCGGTGGGTGACGGAGATTGGTGTAGTTTGGCGCAAAAATAAACTACCGGTACTATCGGCCTTCCACCGGTACTACCGCTAGAGACTGGTACTACCGGTGGAGCCTGACCGGTACCATCGGTAGTGCCCGTTCCGAATCTAACTTTCAGATCCCGAATCGATTTGTTCCTAAATTGGTTTTAGGCAATCTTTGGACGTGGGAAACTCGGAGATTGGGTCTTAGAGATGTTTCCTACTGGGATAAGACCACCCCTCCTATATAAATAAGGAGATCATGGCCGATTGAGAACCCATCTATCCAATCGTCAAAAACACATCTAGCTCTCAACTTTTACCCTCTCTTCTTCTGGGTCCCTCCCGGGCGTGCGGGGTTTCGGGTCTCAAGAGACCTCATCGGCGTGTCTTGCGTATCGCGCTCGCGGCGAGGCTCCTCCGGCGACGTGTCTTGCGTATCGCGCTCATCGCTGGAGGCACAAGGTCCAGTGTGGATATCCTTTAGGCGCCGACCGATCTCAAAATCGGTTTGGCCCTACATCGAGCGTGCTAGCTCCTTATCGAGTGTGGTGACCTAATTCAGCGTCAACACACTTTTTGGCGACTCCACTGGGGACGATTGGTTTGGCTCTACAGCCGATCTTTCTAACCTAGCCAATTCGTTAGTTCACATATATCTTTATTGTGCCTTCATTACCGTTGCGTCTGGCCTAAAAGGCCGATAGCATCTGGTCTTGATCTTCTCTTTCAGGATGTGGAGCAACAGTCGTAACAGCAGGTTTATCGGGCCGATGGGTGAAGAGGTCTTCGTCAAGCCAACAACCTTAGCTGAATTAAAAGCACGAGGTATTACTAAAGATTCTCCTCTGTTCTATACTTTTGCTAAACTCATAGATAAATTAGATGATTTAGAGGAAAGAATGTTTGGTGCTCCTGTTGCTTCTTCGCATCAAAGTGCATACACTAGTGAGTCGGCCCTGGCTTATAGTCAACCTCAATATGAGAGGCCGTCTCGCTTCTTTTTTGATCAATATGGCAGGCTTATTTATGGTAACCAATCAGAACCGCCGGTGATTCATCAAGGGCAGCAAAGTAGGGCTTTCACTGGTGCTCAGCCGACTAAGCCGACTCCAGAGTCGGCTAAGCCAGTTTATGCCCCAGAGTCGGCTAGGCCGGCCTCAGAGCTGACTAGGCCGGCTGCCCTGTCTTCTGCAGCACTAGCACCGCTAGAGTCGGCTAAGCCGACTGAAAAGTCAGCTAAGCTGACTGCTCTTGCCCTGGTTGTTGATTCCGGAGGGATTAGTACTATTCTTCCTGCTTCTATATACACACCCAATTCGGTTCGTACTTCTTGAACCGATGACGGGGCAGCCGCGCCGCATGCTTCATCGCCTCATGTTACAATGTTATCTGACTCTCCAAAGCCACCGCGCATGGCCTTATTGCCTAAGGCTTTATGTGATGCCTCTCTAACCGATTCACAAACATTAATCGGTTGGTATTTGAAAGGAAAAACAACAAAGTTGGACATGCAAGCTACACATAATGGAGAAATACAACCTTTACCTTGCAATAAGACACTTTCCATGGCTAAAACTCTAGAGTTAAACAATCCGACCATCTTGATTCGGTCGGAGCAAGTCAATTCTACTATTGAAAAAAATGTGATAATCGGTGAACCCAGAGAACCTAAGAATGGGAAGAAAATCTTAGATCGTGAGGTGGACCTAGAGAAGTCCAGTGATAATCGGGAGAGCCTCAAGATCACTATCAAATCTTTTGGGTTCAGGGGGCAAGCCCGAACTCCCGTGGACAAAGAAAACTCAGCCATTAGTACTATTGTTCAAAAAGATTTAACTAGGCTGACTTTCGGCCAAACTGATTCTAGTACTGATAAACAACGAAAATCAGCAAGAACGATTTCTCAAATCGGTCAAGCTAGTTATAAACAAAAAATACAGCACATGTGCAAAGATGGAGTGCTTGGTTCTTGCCCATTAAATTATCAAAATCATAGGAAAATGCCTATTAGTTTCACTACGAATGGGCAACAATGTGTTTCCTATGGTCGAGGTCAAACAAGCACCAACAAGGCAAGACCGATTGAGCCGGTTTCATATAAACTTGCTAATCAGGTTCAGCAAAAGGCCAATGAGAAAGTTATTGCTAGAATTGGTTTTACAGGTACTTCAATCAAAGAAAATGATGGACCGATTGTCATGGACAATCTGGACCAATCTGGTGTGGAGAAGAGATCAGAGGGCATTGTCACTAAGGATCATGAAACTCAGAATAGCGCATCGGTCTCCAAGAATTTCTAGCCAATTTGGTGCCCTTCAGGTTTATCAAGAACACAAAGGCGCAAACTCCAGCGTGCTCGTTGCGAGAAGCTTAAGCAAGAAAAGCTTGGCCTGGCCGAGCCCCAGTCGGCTAAGCCGACTTTCTTATACCCGAGTGCCTCTGTGGTACATCCGGGTGAGTCGGCCTCCACTTTTGTTGCTGATGTTGTTCCTATAGGTGTTGGGGAAACTTCTATAGGTCAAGATGACTTTATACCTCAGAGAGCTATTTTTTAGAAGCCAGGAGACTCTGTGAATCAACTTAGGCCACTACATGTGAAGGGTTATACTAACGGCAAGCCAGTCAGTAACATGCTAGTGGATACTGGAGCAACGCTGAATCTAATGCCATATTCACTTTATAAGAAGCTTGGAGGATCTGATGCGGAGCTAATTAAGACTAGGGGAACGATGAAAGGTGTTGGAGGAGAACCTATTCCGGCCAGTGGAATTGCTTCGATGAAGCTTACCATCGGAAGCAAAACATTGGCCACTATCTTTTTCGTTGCTGAAGTGCAAGGGAGCTATAGCTTGATTCTTGGGTGTGAGTGGATTCATGGCAATCATTGTGTGCCTTCTAGTTTGCACCAGTTCCTCATTCAGTGGGTGGATGATAAAGTTAAGATTGTCTATGCAGATTCATCAGCTTGTGCTATGGTTGATGCTTCTTTACTTGGGGGGCATGACGATATAATTTGCTTGACAGGGAGAGATCTTGCTGGTCTTGAGTCAATAGAGGAAGCTTTGATGCCGTTTCTCTAGAGCCAATTGATGATCGGCTCCATATTATTGTCTTGTGGTTCAAATTTTGTTTGGGTAAAGAATTGCATCAGCTAACCCATCTACTAGAATTGGTATTAGGCCTTGGCCGACGTTTGTAGGTTAAAATTTAGAAGTCGATTATAAAGTTAATCGTGCTTCTCAAAGTATTCTTTCCAAAAACATCAGTTCTTTATGCACCAAAGAAAGGAGTTCTATTCAAATTGTATATTGCTGCCGAAGATAGAGTAATCGGGGCTGTTTTGACACAAGAAGATGAAGGTAAAGAACATGTGATTGCTTACATTGGCCGTCGTCTTCTTGATCCCGAGACAAGGTATGCCCATATTGAAAAATTATATTTATCATTATACTATGCTTGTGCTAAGATGAGACATTATTTATTATCTAGTGCGTGTGTAGTTGCTTGTCGGGCCGATGTAATCAAGCATATGTTATATTGGCCAATCCTTAGCGGAAGGATAGGCGAATGGGCATACAGCGTTGATTGAGTATGATTTGACTTTTGAGCCTTTGAGAGCCATGAAAGATCAAGTCCTTACTGATTTTATTGTTGACCATGGTGTAGATCTAGAAAATAAGATTGACTACCTCACTCTTACTCCATGGAAACTTTATTTTGATGGATCTGTTTGTAAAGATGGCCAAGGTATTGGCATTGTTCTTGTTTCTCCTAGCAATGCTGAGTTTAAACTTTCAAGCCGATTAGATTTTCATTGTACTAACAATCAAGCCGAATATGAAGCTTTATTGTTCGGTTTGATAATGTTGTCTTCCATGGATGAAAAGCTTGTTGTGGCTTGTGGTGATTCCTTGCCTGGTGGTATAGCAAGTTGTTGGTGAATGCTTAGATGGATCACTAAATGAACGTCGCGACAAGTGCCTTGACCTTATTGCTACATTTGCTGAATTCCAAATTCAGCATATTCTGAGGCATGCAAATTATATAGCCAACATGTTAGCTCAACAAGCTTCGGACTTTGATGTCAGTGGACATAATTTTCATATTCAAGAAAGACCTATGTATCAAGATTCAAATTTTTCTTGTGCAGGTGCTCTGGAATCGGCTGAGCTGGTTCTGGAGGTTGGACAGGCCGGCCGGTCGGCTAAGCCATCTCCCCTAGCTCGGCTCGGCCGGTTCATCATTTGGGGGGCAGCGGCAGCCAAGTCGGCTAAGCCGACCGACCCGATCGGCCTAGCCGACTCTCCGGGTCGGCCTGGCTCTTTCACCTAATCAAACTCCAAATCAGTCAATTTAAATTCAAGTAATGATGTGACCGATTCAGGGGATTGGAGGACTCCCTTGTTGAGTTATTTGCGGGTTCCCAACTCGAAAGTTGATAAAAGTGTTCGGCGGAGTGCATTCAAACATTTTGCATAACGGTGAGCTTTACCGGCGAACCGCCGAAGACTTGTTGCTTAAGTGTTTGAAAATTGATCAAGCAAGAGTGGCTATGGGAGAAGTCCATGAAGGCATTTGTGGTACGCATCAATCGGCTCCAAAGATGAAAGTGTTTATTGCGTCAGGCCGGTTTCTGTTGGCCTACTATGATGACCGATTGCTTTCGATACTACAAAGGGTGCGAAGAGTGTCAGAGGTTTGGTAATGTTCAGCTTGTGCCTGCTATGATGCTTCATCCTGTCATCAAACCATGGCCTTTTCGTGGTTGGGGGCTAGATTTCATTGGCCAAATTCATCCCCCGTCTTCGAAGGGACATCGCTTTGTCTTGGTGGCTACAGATTATTTTACTAAGTAGACCAAGGCAGTCCCATTGAAGAACATGACATACAATGAGGTGATTGAGTTCATTACTGAGCATATTTTTCATAGATTCGGTATTTCTCAGGCATTGACAACCGATCAAGGAACGTCGTTTGTATCAAAAGAAGTGAGAGAGTTTGCCGAATCATTTAAAATTAACCTTCTCAATCCATCTCCATACTATGCTCAAGCTAATGGTCAGGCTGAGTCTAGTAACAAGACCTTGATCAAGCTTATTAAAAAGAAGATTGAGGACAATCCAAGGAGGTGGCATGAGGTTTTATCTGAAGCTCTATGGGTACATTGCATATCAAACATGGTGCTACAAAGGTTACTCCTTTTGATTTAGTATATGGTCAAAAAGTTGTGTTATCCATCGAGGTGAATTTGGATGCATATAGGCTTGCTAAACAAAATAATTTATCTGCTGTTATGTATCATGATATGATGATGGACAATATTGATGAGGTGACTGATAAAAGGTTAAAGGCTCTTAAGGAGATTGAGAAAGATAAAGCTTGAGTTGCCAAAGCATACAACAAAAAGGTAAAAAGTAAATCTTTCTAAGTTGGAGAACTAGTGTGGAAGACCATACTACCAATTGGATCGAAGAACAATAAGTTTGGTAAATGGTCACCAAGCTGGGAAGGTCCTTATAAAGTGATCAAAGTGATATTTGGAAATTCATATATGCTAGAGACATTGCAAGGTGAAAGTCTCCCGAGAGCAATAAACGGAAGATACTTGAAAAAGTATTTTCAAGTGTTTGGCAAGAAGCCTAAGTGCTTTCTAAACAATGGCCGATACATGTATCGCCCTTAGAACAAAAATGGCCAATATATACATCGCCCTTAGTCGTTGGATAGCCGATAAGATGGGTATCGTTGCTATTTGGTTTTGAATTATGTTTTCAGGTTCATGTGTCATTCACATGAAAACAGGGGGCACATGTTGACACTCAAAAATGTCCAGAGCTTGTAAAGTTGTCAAAAGTAGAAATGGACTTCACCATTGCGTTCCTCTCATCGAGATGGTCAAAAAACATATATGGAACATTCAATTTGGGATCCGGATGCAAGAGTTGTGCATCCTGAAAGATTGCACGAAGTGCTACCGGTACTACCGATCCGTGAAGATCGGT
The DNA here is from genome assembly GCA_015844335.1 of Chrysopogon serrulatus. Taxonomy (NCBI): domain Eukaryota; kingdom Viridiplantae; phylum Streptophyta; class Magnoliopsida; order Poales; family Poaceae; genus Chrysopogon; species Chrysopogon serrulatus. The sequence continues at coordinate 59,009 of JADLZL010000955.1, forward strand.
ACTACTGGTGGCTGATGCTGTTGCGCAAAAATGAACTACCGGTACTACCGGTCTGAGACCGGTACTACTGGTGGGTGACAGAGATTGGTGTAGTTTAGCAAAAAATGAACTACCGGTACTATCGGCCTTCCACCGGTACTACCGCTAGAGACCGGTACTACCGGTGGAGCCTGACCGGTACCATCGGTAGTGCCCGTTCCGAATCTAACTTTCAGATCCCGAACCGATTTGTTCCTAAATCGGTTTTGGGTAATCTTTGGATGTGGGAAACTCGGAGATTGGATCTTGGAGATGTTTCCTACTGGGATAAGACCACCCCCTCCTATATAAACAAGGAGATCATGGCCGATTGAGAACCCATCTATCCAATCGTTAAAAACACATCTATCTCTCTACTTTTACCCTCTCTTCTTCTCCTCATTCTTCGTCGGCGCTGCATGGACAGTGGATCGATGACGGCGAAGCTCTAGAGCGGTCAGGCCGGCTAGGGCAGCCCATAACCGCTGCACGCCCCTACGGGGTCCCTCCCGGGCGTGTGGGGTTTCGGGTCTCAAGAGACCTCGTTGGCGTGTCTTGCGTATCGCGCTCGCGGCGAGGCTCCTCCAGCGACGTGTCTTGCGTATCGCGCTCATCGCTGGAGGCATAAGGTCCGTGTATGGATATCCTTTAGGCGCCGACCGATCTCAAAATCGGTTTGGCCCTACATCGAGCGTGCTGGCTCTTATCGAGTGTGGTGACCTAATTCAGCGTCAACAGTTTTCTTAAGTTTAGATTAAGCTGTTTTGACATAAAAATTTGCTTTGAACCTAAAATACACTTTTGATGATAAGTATGCAGTAAGACTCATAAAAATATGTGAGTGTATTCCATGCTTATGATTTATATTTGAACACTGTCATTCGTGGCTTTCGCATATTCTTTTTCACCAGCTCAGCCGCCGTCCTGCTACATGTTTTTTTAAGTGTTAGGAAGATGACTATTAAATAGTACATATTTGCTACTCTTCAGTCGTCTGAAATTACTTTCAAATGATTAGTTCGTATACAACATGCTGCTTTTTTGCTGCTAAGCTGTCGTAAGCAATGAGATGAGCAATATAACCCATGGACAGCAACTGTCACCTGATGCTTTGCCAAAAAAAAAAAAAAAAAAAAAAACATCTGTATAATAGCAATGTCCTAAAAACTATTCGGGCTCATTTGGTTCTCCGGAATTAGAATCTCTTTGGAGGAGACCAGCTCAGCAGTGGTATGCATGGCCTGATGGCCACCTTGGTGATGGTGTCATGATTGTCTAACAACAATGATGATGTGCATAGCAGCAGCTAAGATCGTATGGGCATGAGGTGAAGTGTCGAAATGTCTGGTGGAATAATCTCATTTTCATTTTTCAGTCCAAGAATCTTATAAAGGTCTAGGTGGGGGTTCACTAGAATCGATTAGAATTGTATTTTAATTCTAAACATACTAAAATAGGCTATGATTATGATTCTGGACATTTCTTGACATCAAACGGTACCTTAGAGAAAGGTAGAAACAGATATGTCTACTCATTCTTTTCATTTGGCATAACCATTAGTTTGCCAAGTAATTTTAAACACTACCACAGGAACTATTTTCAGAAGTAGTTGAAAACGATCTTTAGCCACAGGTGTCCCGATCATTGCTACTCATGCGTACCTAAACATCAAGTATTTCTAGAGAAAAAAAAATTGTAACTATCTTTAGAAATTGATTTCTAGGCACAAAGATTTGTGTCGACGTCCAGAAATCTATTCTTAGGGATGGATGGCTTTTACCCACCTGTTAAAAGAGATTAGAAAAACAAAAAGCAGACCCAACGTGTCACCATGGTCGCCCTTGAGCATGTTACCGCCGCCGCTGCAGCGCACTTGCCACCGCGTCTACCATGCCCAAGCTCGTTGGGCGCGCCACCGCACTCCTGCCGAGCCACCAGCCTGTTTTTTTGGAATTCAAGCCACCAGCCTTAGTCGCGTCGCCATGCAGATATGCCTGTGCACAAGACCACCCCACATCTCACAGTGTCACCGTGCGGATACGCTTGTGCCTGTAGCTGTACCGCCGGTCCTCACCCAAATATTACCACTGCATCCGAGCACCAGGCCGCACCTGCGCGCCCCGTGCCTGGCCACCAAGCAGCGTTGTGTGTGTGTGTGTGGTCTTTGAAAGAAAAGAAGTGTTGTGTGTGGGAGAAGTGCTAGTGGAGGAGAGAAGACAGAGAAGGGCCATGGGGAGATAAGAACGTAGGGGTCCCTGCATTGAAAAAGGATGGCACAGATATGTTTGAAGAAACACCAGAGCGCAATCTTAATTTTTCATCTTTAGTGTACAATAGATGTCTCCATAAAAGCTACGCTTGTTGAGAGGAGGTTAAAATTGTAGGAATTTATGTAGAGTTTTGCTGTATTTCTGTCAACAGATTTTGTTGTTTTGTATCTGTCAGATTTTGAACCGTTGATTTGTTTGAGATCCGTGCGTCTTTTTGGGTGTATTCACGCTGACGGGTCCGTGAAATAGATCTGAAACCCGCAAACCTGTTTTCATCTCCCACGGCATTTTCTTCCCTAATCCTCTCCGCTTCCTTTCCACGCGCGCCACCGCTCTCGTTGCAACGCTCCGCTGCTTCACTTGCACCGTGCCGCGCCGCACCGCTTTTTCCCGCTCGCTTGCTTTCGCGTCGCGCGGGTGAGGCGGAGTCCTTTTGGCTGATGCTGCTCTGTGCTGCGACCGACCTAGCGGTGGGGAATCTTCGAGCTGTCTTTGTGGCGGCGAGCTGGGCTGCAACGCTGCGAGGGTTGTTCGGAGCGGGATCCTCGGGCCACGTGCTTCCTCATGCCGACCCGTAGCCGAGCCTCTTCGCACGGTCGAATTTTGTGTAAGTGTATTTTTGGTTTTAGCATGGTTCATCGATTTTTGCTTTTGTTTTTGAGGTGCTACTTCTTTTCTATGCGGGGAGGGGTTGAGGGATGGCCATGGTGCGGTGCCAACTCGTGGATGTGGCTGTTTCATTGACTAGGGCGTCTGATGTTGAGATGTGGAGAACGACCTTTTTTGTGAGGAGCTCAACCGGGATGGAGTCTATGTTTCCCTCTGCTTTTTTCTCACAGATTACCTAGCTACGCATTATCCGTATCATGACTATTGTCATCGTCGTCAGAATATTCAGAAATGCTTGTGCATAGATGTTATACGGAATAGTTACTTGTAGTCTGCTTGAGTTCAGAAAGTTCAGGCATGCAAGTTCAGATGATCATGCTACATTTTATTTACAGTTTCCATGTATGTTTTGGTTGACTCGTGTATATTTTGTACTAATCCAATCATGGCACTCTTGTTATCTCTGTTATACTTTTGGAATGGCCTGACCTTTTTTTTCCAAGTATGTTTGGATTACTTAGGCTTTGTGTGTTGTTGGTCATTTTTGCCCTGTCCCTGATGTTCATCAGGAAAAGCAGAGGAACAGAATAAAGGAACAGCTTATTGTTTGTTGGCTGAGCTGAGCTTTGTTTATTCATGAGCAGTGAGATTTTTATTAATGGTATTTTGCTGAAATTTAGGAAGAAGTTTCTGCCAAGCTCTTGGAGAGTCTCCTTGTGTTACCAGGGATGTTATTCTCACTGTAAAAAGGTATAATTTTTGGAATTGCTATGAATAAAATACTCTCTGGTGATACACCTATGACTGATTTATTTTCTTGGCCCGGGGCCACCTAAAGAAATGTGATTGGCTGGTTATGACCTTAAGTGCAGTGCTGCAGGCTTAGTTAGCTCTCGACTTCTTATTAGCTCTGAGCATGGCACTATGAACTTAAGTTCTCTGCTATTGCAGAAGGGGAAGAAACATGAAGGAAATCTAAAGTAAGACAGCAAGTCATAAGGCAACTTCAGAAGGTGCTTCTACAGAGAAGGTAATAATATCTAGTGAGTATTGTTTATTTGATTTTTTTTGCAAAAAATGAACTAAGAAAAGTTAGTGATGCATATCTAGGAGAAAATGTGGACCAGGTATACTGAGTTGTGTATTTAGGTATTAAGTAGCTATTTCAAATGGCTATTTGAAAAGTCATATATAGCTGATTTGAATTTGCTTTAAGGGTATCAAGAAATAGCTGTTGGATTAAACAGATGTAACTTACTGAGTTACCTATTTAGGTATAAAAAAAATAGCTATTTCAAAAGACTATTTGCATGAGCATATAATTGACTGAGTTGGCTATTTATGTATCAAGATTCAAGAAATAGCTATTTCAAAATGTTGTGTAAACATGTAAAAGTCTGAGCTGTCTATTTAGGTATCAATAATATATTTGAAAAATGCTATTTTGGAAATTATATACAGCTGATTGAATTGGCTGTTTAGTTTGCCTGTTGTTGAGTTAATGATTGTGTGCATTTTATTTTGGTATTTTTTTATTTTTATAGTAGATTATGTCTCTGTGGCATTTTGTGGTTGTGTGTGTGTGTATCCGTGTATGTTTTTTGTGTTTCTCTTCCTCTCTCTTTGTGTGAGCTTTTATTGGTGTTTTTGCAGCTGTAGTTTTTTTTGTGTGTTTTTGCGTGCGTGCGTGATGTGTGTGTTGTTGTGTGTGAGTGAGTGCCTGTGCCCGTGTGTTTTTTAGTGTGTGTTACTGGAGCGGATTGAGCTGATAGTGTTTTTGTTGCTTTTTGTTACCCTATGTGTGTCTTTGTCTCTCACTTTTTCTCTGCTTGTGTGTGTCCGTGTCTGTTTTTGTGGGCGTCATTTTTGTGCGTGTTTTTTTTCTCTCTCTTTGTGTTTGAGCTGTTATAGCTGTTTTTTGCGGTTGCAACTGATTTATTTTTTGTGTTTACTGTGAGTGTGAGTGTTGGTATTTCCGCTATTGTGCGTGTTTCTCTCTCTCTCTCGGTCTCTCTGTGTCTTTCTCTTTTCTCTCTCTATCTCTGTATGTGTGTTTTCTGTGTGTGAGTGTGAGTGTCTGTTTGTGAGTGTGTATGTGTGTGTGTTGTCTTTGCGGATTGAGCTCATATTGCTGTTGTTGCCTTCGTTACTCTAAGTGTGTCTTTGTCTTTTTTTTGTGTGTGTGTGTGTTTGTTTTGTGTTTTTTGTGTGTTTCGTTTGTGACTCTTTATGTATGTCCTTCTTATTTTATTCTTAGCTTTATCCTAGGCTGAAATTCTTTGCGAGAATAGAAAGCTTTATATTATCAATTCTTTGTATTTTTTTGTGTCACCATGGTTATGCCAATTCTGTTTTCTCAAGTGTCAAACTATATCATTGCTTTTTGTTTAATCATTTGTGAAATAAATCTGCAGCCAAAAGCAGGTCGGCGAGATCAAGGACTTCCTTCTCACCGTGAAGGAGGAAGGATGCTGGTTCGTGAAGATCAAGAAGAGCAAGGATGTTATCAAGTTCAAGGTGTCTTTGCTCCCAATACTTGTCCACCTTCTGCATTTTTTATCTTTGAGAAGGCACACAAGTTGAAGCAATCTCTTCCCCCCAAAATTAGCACAGCTTTTTAACTGACATGAGAGCCTAGTCCTTGCCCTTCGGGAGAGGATCTTTATTTCCTTTGCAAACACGTCTTGATACTGATGAACAATCTATTGGTTTAGTGTGTGTATCAGTGTTTATAAGAAAGGTGGATAGAAAAAACAATGATGAAATAACTTTTGATACTCAGCACACACAAAACAAAACAAAACAAAAAAGATAACAATGTTGCCTTGAGTCCCCTAGACTGATGTTTGTTCTATTTAGCTCTCTTTTGTTGGATTGAATGCCATTTTATTTTGTTTGTAGTATCTATCAGTTAGCTGTCACTGTGAGGATAAAATTTTGTTCCAAAGATGGTTCAAGACTGGTTTTAGCTTAAAGCCACATCTCACATCTCTTCTTGATTAGCCGGGTGGCTTGTGGCTAAATTCAATTTTTAAGAGCCATTCATTTGTTAAATAATTCTGCACTCTATGCTTTTTGTGTATGGGGTCTGTGTGTGTCTCATGTTGATGGCAGTCAGCTATCTTACACATTATTTCTTGGATCACTCAACTATCTAATGTGAAGTGGACCAACTGTTTTGATGGCAGCTCATCAGCAAGATGCTGCAGCTAATGTGACTGCACCAACCCGACCCACGGGACTATAGCAACCTTTGCCGTGCAACATGTTGAGCAGTTTGTGTGTGTCCTGTATTTTTTCTTTCCAACCTGCTATCGGATGTTGGGTTTGGAAAACCTGTTAATGTGTGTTTGATTTGATAATGTTAGTTTTGACAGATTTATATGTATATTATACGTCGGATTTCTTTTAGCTGAGTTGTCCTATTTTTGATTGGTGAAAAATATGACAGATTTTTACAAAAAGAAATGCGTCATCGGATAGATAGATAGACCCATTTATGTATATAGG